>CAUYRT010095508.1:0-13699 GCA_963574885.1 Lepilemur ruficaudatus
TTTTAGTTGTCCAATTAATTTCTTTCTATTTATAGTAGAGACGGGGTCTTGCTCTTGCTCAGGCTGGTCTTGAACTCCTGACCTTGAGCAATCCACCCGCCTCGGCCTCCCAGAGTGCTAGGATTACAGGCGTGAGCCACAGTGCCCGGCCTGCTTTCATTTTTAAAAAGTTTTGATCTATTAATTTTATCTTTAGACCATGGGGTCTTGCTATGTTACCCAGGCTGGTCTCAAACTCCTGGCCTCAAGCAGTCCTCCCATCTCAGCCTCTTTTAAGTTTTTTGGTCTTGTATACTGCAGTGGTGGGATATGGGACTAAGAATGAGAAGCCTTTGTGTATTTGTGAGTTAATCTCTGTATCAGTTTTCTTCTTTTCCTTCTGGAGACGGTGTCTTGCTCTGCCGCCTAGGCTGGAGTACAGTGGCTCGATCATAGCTCACTGTAACCTCCAATTCCTGGGCTCAAGGGATCCTCCTGTCTCAGCCTCTGGAGTAGCTGGGGCTTGCGTGCGCCACCCCACCCAGCTAATTTTTCTATTTTTTGTAGATACAGGGTTTTGCTATCATGCCAAGGCTGGTCTTACACTCCTGGCCTCGAGTGATCCTCCAGTCTCAGCCTCCCCCGGTGCTAGGATTATAGGTGTGAGCCACTGCTCCTGGCTAAAATATGTAGTTAAAAACAACACAAATGTAAATGTGGATATTGTTAAAAGTTCCGGCTACATTGTCACAAGTAAAAAAATGAAAGCCTGCCTTTCTCCATTTCATTTCTTAGAGAGCTAACCATTGTTAATCAATTTGTTACTTTAAAGTTTTGTAGTAAAGCTTTAAAGCAGGCATGCTGTTGGGAAGAAATGCTTTAGAGATATTGAATGTGGGTTTATTCTAATTATTAACTTTTGTGTTGTTTACTTTTAAAAAATATATAGATTTTAATTTTTCAAGTAGTTTTATTTTCACAACAAAGTTGACCTGAAAATAGAGTGTTTCCCCCTTTAAAGGCACAACCTTCCCCACCATCAACATCCTGCACATTTGTTACAGTACGTGAACCAACATTGACACATCATTATCAGCCAGAGTCCACAGTTTATATTAGAGTTCACTCTTGGTTTCATAGTTCTATGGGTTTTGACAAATGTATAATGACATTTATCTACCACTATAGTATCATAGAGAATAGTTTAACTGTCCTAAAATCGCCTGTGCTTCACCTGTTCATCCCTTCTTCCTCTCAGATCCCTGGCAACCACCGATTGTTTCACTGTTTCAATAGTTTTGCCTTTTTTCAGAATGTCATATATTTGGAATCATGTATGTAGCCTTTTCAGATTGTCATCTTCAGCTTAGTAATAGGTATCCAAATTTCTTCCATGTCTTGTCATGGCTTGATGGCTCATTTCATTTTAGTGCTAAATAATATTCCATTGACTGAATGTATCACACATGATCCATTCACCTATTGAAGAACATCTTGGTTGCTGCCAAGTTTTGGCAATTATGAACATATAAAGCTGTTATAAACATCTGTGTGCAGGTTTTTGTGTAGACATAAGTTTTCAACTCCTCTGGGTAAATACTAAGGAGTATGTGATTGCTGGATTGTACGGTAAAAATGTTTAGTTTTGTAACAAACTGCCAGACTGTCTTGTGTTCTCATTCTCTTGACAGTGTCTTTTGCAGAGCATAAGTTTTAAATTTTAATGAAGTCTAGCTTATCAATTCTTTCTTTCTTGGATTGTGCCTTTGGTATCTAAGAGTCATTACCAAACCCAAATCACCTAGTTTTTTTGTTTACCTTTACTTGGTTTTTATGTAATTGTGATGAGGCTACATTTATTTTGGGGCTAAGTGGAAAATGTTTTATGCCTCACTACCAAAGATTACTGCCGTTGTGGTTAACATTTTGCTTTTGTAGGAGTTGATGTCTTGATGTTTTTGTGTTAACTTTAAAACAATCAGCCTTTTTCTATAGGGTAAATTTAATTCAGCTTAAATCTACAAATTTGTGGAATTTTAGACCAAGAAATGACGTAAAAGAGTGCCTACTTCAAGTTCTTCACTTTATAAATGGAAGCAGAACGAAAAATACGATGTGATTTGCTTGAGGTCATACAGTGAGTTACTGATAAAAACAGAACTTAGAATGGGTGATAACCAGTTTAAAGAATTGAGATCAAAGATATATTGAATGAAAATTACTTCTTTTGGGTGATAGGTGTTTATTTCTTCGTGATTTGGTGTTTACTAATTTTTAAAAGGGTATGTTTTAAATCAGTGAAAAATATAAACAGCTTTCACATTTTTCAAATGTTCTAGCTAATTTGTATATTAGGACAAATCAAACAGATAGATAAACGTTGGGAAGCAATCTCTCAGTTCACAAAGTTCGTTATGATTATTTGTACCTTTTTTTTCTTTTAGAGACAGAGTCTCACTCTGTCACCCAGGCTGTAGTGCAACGGTTCGATCATAGCTTACTGCAATCTTGAACTCCTTGGCTCAAGTGGTCCTCTGGCCTCAGCCTCCCTGATAGGCTAGGACTACAGGCATGAGCCACCATGCCCAGCTTATTTGTGGAATATTTCTTTATAGGCTTTTAAAAGTCTGCTGCCATCACTAAAATCAGATACTTAAGGATTTTTTTGTTTTTATTTTTTGGCTTTTGGCTTTTTTGTTTTTTTTTTCTGAGACAGGGGTCTTGCTTGGTCACCCATGCTAGAGTGCAGTGGCATCACCATAGCTCACTGCAACTCCTAACTTCTGGGCTCAAGTTATCCTCCTGCCTCAGCCTCCTGCATAGTGGGACTTCAAGTGTTCATCACCACACCCAACTAATTTTTCTGTTTTTTGTAGAAATGGAGCTTCGCTGTGTTGCCCAGGCTGGTCTTATACTCCTGGCCTCAAGTGTTTCTCCTGCCTTGGCCTCCTGAAGTGCTGGGATTACAGGCATGAGCCATTGTGCCTGACCTGTTTTAACCATTTGAAAGTATACAGTTAAAAGTCATTTATGGTGGCGCGATGCCTATGGTCCCAGGATGAGGCAGGAGGATCACTGGAGTTTGAGGCCAGCCAGGAGTTTGAGGCCAGCCTAGCCTGGTCAACATAGTGAGACCCCCCCCTCTTTTTTATAAAGTATACCGTTCAGTGGTATTAAGTACATTAACAATATTGTCTGACCATCACCACCACCATCTATTAGGTCATTAAATAGCAGACGTCCAATTTCAAATCAAAAGTTTAGTTTATTACATCTCAAACAAGAAACAATACAATTAAAGAATGAGCACATCAAACTATCAAACTATTGACAGTTTTGCCATCTTAATGGTAGCTTGTTTATGCCAGCAGTGAAGAAACCTGGAGAGCAAATGGTGATAAAATTGCAAAAGGCGTTTTCCACACTTGTTGAGAATTGAATATTTTTCTTTGCAAGAAGTGGTCCAAAGCCTAGAGGAATTGGTAGTCAGCTGGTGCAAGGCCTGGTGAATATGGTGGATGACAGAGAGTTTCCAAGTCCAGCCTCTGTAGTTTGAGCAGTGTTGTTTGTGTGCCGTGTGGTCCAGCATTGTCTTGCAAGAGGATTGGCCTGTCTCTATTGCCCAGTCTTGGCTGCTTTATTACAAGCGTCCTCATCATTTCATCCAACTGGTTGCAGTAGACATCTGCTGTAATCGCTTGACCAGGTTTCATGAAGCTATAGTGGGTAATACCAACACTGGACCACCATCCAGACACTATTAGCTTTTTTTGATGAATATTCAGTTTTGGACTGTGTTTCAGCACTTCATCTTTATCTAACCATTGTGCTGAACACTTCCGATTGTCAAAAAGAATCCACTTTTCATCGCACGTAACAATATGGTGTAGAAATGGTTTGCCTTTATGTCATGACAGCAAGGAAAGGCAAGCTTTGAGACGATTTCTCTTCTGATGCTCATTTAATTCATGCAGAACCCATCTATCCATCTTCTTTACCTTGCTGATTTGTTTCAAATGGTCCAATGTTGTTGGAATAGTAATGTCAAACCGTGCTGCTAATTCACACATAGGTTGAGATGGATTTGCTTCCACTACAACTTTCAGGTCATCATTATCCATCTTGGTGTTAGGTCTCCCGCGTGGCTCATTTTCAAGATTAAAATCAGCAGAATGGAACTTCCATGTACTGTGTGTTCATTAGCCACATCCTTCTCAAACACTTCGTTGATATTTCCAGCTGTCTGCACTGCATTGGTTCCACAGTGGAACTCATATTTGAAAATAACACCAAGTTTTTACTTATTCATCGTCACAAAAGTTGCTCTAAAAAAATTTTGAAAGATAATCACAAGCCAAACAGTGAGTGCATTTGAAAGACTGAGGATGTACTTTCACAATAAAAATAAAACAAGAAGTGTCAAAGTGAAATGTCAGAGATAATAACTGTCAAACTTAGTACTTAAGGAAATTGGACATTTCATACTCAGTAACTTAATAGTTCCAGAAATACTTCATCACTATCACACAATTTTAGTACTTAATTGTCCTCTAATGTTTAGCCACCATATTAAGTTATTAGGTTTGTAAGAGATAAACAATACTCAGTTCTTGTCCTTAAGGACTTCATAGTCTGGTGAGGGAGACCTAATATTTATGATACACTGTGGCAAATTATATGTTAATGCTCTCCATCAAGTTTTATTTATTCAACTAGAATTTTAATTTTACTTGAATAAGCAAAGTAACTTTGTTAGGTTTATCAAATTGTCATTTCATTCCATACACTGAATTAATTTAAGCTAGACTGAAAGACTGAAATCTTTACTATTTTGATTTATGTCAGTTGAGGACCCACAAATCTTTTCTTTTTTTTTTTGAGACAGTCTCACTTTGTTGCCCGGGCTAGAGTGCCGTGGTGTCAGCCTAGCTCACAGCAACCTCAAATTCCTGGGCTCAAGCAATCCTCCTGCCTCAGCCTCCCGAGTGGCTGGGACTACAGGCATGCGCCACCAAGCCTGGCTAGTTTTTTCTATATATTTTTAGTTGGCCAATCAATTTCTTTCTATTTATAGTAGAGACAGAGTCTCACTCTTGCTCAGGCTGGTTTCGAACTCCTGACCTTGAGCGATCCACTCGCCTCGGCCTCCCAGAGTGCTAGGATTACAGGCATGAGCCACCTCGCCCAGCCAGGACCCACAAATCTTAATGCCCTCTACTTTATAACAACAATGGAACCAGAAAATCGATATTTCAATTTAAAGTCACATTATGACCTATTCCTTCCTAATAAAGCAGGGAGATCTGAGAAAACCATGATTAGAGAGAACTTCCTAGTTGTCTGCATCTATCATTTGGGTTTTTTTTGTTTTGGAGACAGAGTCTCACTCTGTCACTCCGAGTAGAGTGCAGTGGTGTCATTGTAGCTCACTGCAGCCTCCAACTCCTGTACTCCAGTAATCCTCCTGCCTCAACCTCTTGAGTAGCTGGGACTACAGGTGTGAACCACCACCTGGCTAATTTTTCTATTTTTAGTAGAGACAGGGTCTTGTTTGTTGTTTTTTAATTCCTTGAAAACCTGAGTGGTAGGCCGAGCGCGGTGGCTCACGCCTGTAATTCTGGCACTCTGGGAGGCCGAGGCGGGTGGATAGCTCAAGGTCAGGAGTTCGAAACCAGCCTGAGCAAGAGCGAGACCCTGTCTCTACTATAAATAGAAAGAAATTAATTGGCCAACCAAAAATATATGTAAAAAAATTAGCCGAGCATGGTGGCGCATGCCTGTAGTCCCTGCTACTCGGGAGGCTGAGGCAGAAGGATTGCTTGAGCCCAGGAGTTTGAGGTTGCTGTGAGCTAGGCTGATGCCACGGCATTCTACAGCCTGGGCAACAGAGTGAGAGTCTGTCTCAAAAAAAAAAAAAAAAAAAAAACCTGAGTGGTAGCAATTGATCATTTTAAGTTTGAATGTTTTAGCAGTTTTAGTTAAAAATAATGTTATCAACAGAACAGTATTATATTATAGATTTTATTTGCATTCTTCTACTATGACTTACTTTCTTTACTATTAAAAATTCAATACATCCTCTTGCCAGCCTTTAAAAAAATTCAGTACAGGCTGGTGGCAGTGGCTCACACCTGTAATCCTAGCATTCTGGGAGGCTAGGCGGGGATTGTTTGAGCTCAGGAGTTGGAGACCAGCCTGAGCAAGAGCGAGACCCCATCTCTACTAAAAATAGAAAAAATTAGCCAAGCATGGTGGCGCATGCCTGCAGTCCCAGCTACTCAGGAGGCTGAGGCAGAAGGATCTCCTGAGCCTAGGACTTTGAGGTTGTTGTGAGCTAAGCTGATGCCACGGCACTCTAGCCTGGGCAACACAGTGAGACTCTGTCTCAAAAAAAAAAAAATTAAGTACAATATTGTTTATGAAAGTAAAACAGCATAGCCCGTTGTTTTTAAGGTTCTGCAGTGTTCCTAATGTAGTCAGTCTGAGAAAGAATTGATAACCCAAATGGTTGATATTGTTTTTGTTTACAGTTTCAACACTTTTAAGGGGAAGAAGAGTTTAGATTACTAGTCCTACCCTCCTAATAAGTTGTTCTTACAGATTTCTAAAAAGTCTGAATTTGCTGTACAGTTTTGATTGTCTACTGAAGAAGAATGATTGTAGAGTCTCCTTTTAGGTTTAAAAAAAGGCTAAAAATAACCTCTAGTTTGGTTAGGCTATTAATGATTTTACTTATTGTTTTTGAAAAATAACTGTAGTTGTCTTTTTCTCAGGGTAATCACTTTGATCAATATGAAGAAGGACACCTGGAAATTGAACAGGCATCACTTGACAAGCCTATAGAATCGGTAAGATCATCAGTGCTTAATTTTGGGCCTTAGCCAGTTAGTTAGGTAGTGTTCGTGTGACACTTGATGTGAATGAAGTTAAATTTATTAGTAACTGATAGTACAGTTTTGAGCTATTTTCTTGCATGCCCTACAGTAATCAGATATAGTTTTGGATATAATCTAATATTTAATATATTGAGCAATCAGTCCAAAAATAATCTAGAAACAAATCAGAATTTTTATAGAAAAATATCTTTTTGGCCCGTATTGATATTCTGTTAAAGATAGCAAGTTTAAGTTTAATGTTTTTATAATTGAATAAAGGAGTGAAATGTATTTTGATCCTTTAATAGGTTCACCTTTCCTGAGCAGTATACTCATGTATGAAATGTTCCATTAGATGCAGTTAAGAAATAATATGTTTTATTTACCAGACTCTTGTGAAACATGGTAAACTTGGTCTCTGTAGCTTAAGAAATGTCTGGTTTTTGTAAAAAGTTGGTTATTTCTATCTTTCGAACTGCTTAGTTTTAGACATTAATGATATCAAGCAGTAGAACAAAGGGATTTATTTACCTGGCCCTTAATTTTTATAAATCTTAATTTTTGAACATTATTTTCATTTTGAAAAAATGCATTATTTTAAAGTAACACAATCCATTGTTAAAATGTCTAAACTTGTCATTGTCAGCATTTAATATTTGTGATTGTGTACATATTTTATAAGGGTTTCAGTTGAGTTATTGGTAAAACTTGAATGGAGGAAAAGTCAAAGAGGGACTCTTAATCTTTGTAACAATCAAGACAATGCCCCGTCCCCCTTTAGGAAACACTATTTTTTTTCTTTCTAAGGAAAATAAAAAGGCAATTTAGAGAGCACAGGTATTTTAACTTTAGCTTTTGTTTTCAAAACTGTAACATAGTAAAGGATCAACATATATTTATGTTCCTAATTAGGTTGGTGTTGTGTGTGTTTGTGTGTGTGTTTAGATGTTTATAGAAATTTACACAACTTGGGGTGTTCGACATTTTTCTTCCACAGCAGTTGGCCCATATTAGCTAAGCAGCCATGATCTGGTTTGTATTGCACGGTCTGCCTTTTTTTAATTTCTTCTCTAGGGTTTCTTTCTCCCCCACCTCCCCTTCTTATTTCTGTCCTTCTGGTCCAGTGAACACTGCATATAGTACTTTCTGTCTTAATGTGCTGGCATGATGCTAGACTTAGGCATGGCAGTACTTGATGACGCATGTGATAATGCTGCAGAGGGAGAATTCACATTTGATGTTTCGCTGAATGTCCAGTTTTGTGTTTTGACATAGGAGAAAATGCCACGCTCACTTTGCTAAGTTAAAAATCACTGAAGTTTATGCCTTGTTCCATATTATCTTGTGGATTATCACAAGGCAGAATTTTGTAATGAAATCTGTAGGTTAGATCAGTATCTTGAAAAATAATTTAATTTTTCCACATTAAATATTTTTTTGGGTGGTCAGAGTTTAAGAACAGAACTGCCAGAAGCAAGGCCCCAGTACCATATGGTGCCAGGTGCATGGTTAGTTAATATTCTTATACAAGCTATAGTTTTGTGAATATGCTGACTTGACCATAGCAGGAAGTTTAAATAGACTAAATTTTTAGCCAAGTATTCATTATTACTATACTCAACAAAGATTTTTAAAAACCACTAAATTAAATATTTAACATTTTTAAAGCCCTGTTTTAGGGCTATGTTGAAAGATTTTTGGAAAGCTCATTTCTGTGGCACATGAGGATAATGCTCTTTTACCTCTCACAGTGTCCAGGATTTTTTCCATCCCGTATCATAGGAAGAACACTATCAGAAACAGTCTGACTGAGTAAAATCATTGTTGAGTAATCTCAATGAGTAGGAGTAGAATTGATGTATGCCTTACTCACTAAATAGTGTGTCTTTTCCATTTAAAATAGCAAATTGTATAGTACTCAGACTGGATATTTAATTTTCTTATAAATAAATGTATGCTTAGAAATGTATATTATATTAATAAATTATACTTCTAATTAAAATTTACTCCTGAAATAAATAAATAAATACATGCATTATTTGTGATGTGGTAGTTGAAGTAGTAATAGGAGGAACTTCATAGCGTACGTTGTGTTAGATAGAAGTAGGACACACAAGATAGGAGGGATCTTATTTCTGCTACCTAATCATTTGGGAATAAAATTTAAAGTTTTAAAAGAAACTCCTATAATGGTTGGCATAAAAGTAGGGTAGTGTTCCCTCTCCCCCTACTGTCGCCTCCTCCAAGAAAAGAAGTACCCTATCACCTCAGGAATGCCCACCAAATAATAAGTAAATAATGAATTATATGGCTGGCTGGCTATATTGAGCTGTTTTGTTCTTAGGGGGAAATGGTGTTGCTTCTAACACAGAAAAGAGTCTCTGCTGAATTAAAATCTTTCTCTGCAGCAATATCTATTGAGAGGTGCTGACTGTTTTGCTACAGCATGCAACTCAAAAGTGGCTGGAAATATGCAGCTTTGGGAGTCTACAGATCATTGCAGGAGCTAAAGGTCTAGTCATTTTTTTTTTTTTTAACAAAGGTAATCTGCAGCAGCTGGTAACCGTGGAAGTCTCTGCACAGGTTTGTGCCAAGAATATACCTGTGTGAAGGGTTATTGTGAGTATAGGATTAAGGTCTTTTTGTTTTGTAGTAGGGTAAATTTGATGCAAACCAACAGAATGGGAAATGAAATACAAAGATGCAATAATGTATTATGCTTTTAGTGAACTTCTAAAGCCTAGATTTGTTAGTGAGATGATACATATATTTCAATTTCAGTAGGCAATTGTTGAAAACACATCAAAATCCATCATTTGTAAAGTATTTAATAATATTTGTTTTAAAGTATTTTCCATTCTTTATTTCAACCAACCACATATCTTTCAATAAGATTTCTGCTCAAGAATAGACCACCTTTCTAAGAAAATTATGAAAGAATTGCCAGACAACTTGATTATCTGAATTAAAGAGAAGTTGGAAAGTGTTAACATTTTATCCTTATCACAAAAACTTTTTTGAACTAGAATTTTAAAAGTAATCATTGCTTTGAGAGATTTTTAGGTCCTAGCCAATATAACTGTGACCTCCACATACTTAAAGATAAATTATTTAGAAAGCTTGATCTAAAGCCATAGTCCAGGCTAGGATTCCATTATAGTTACAAGAATTGATTGATGTTATTTTATGGTCCTTCATGACCTCTATCAGAGTTAGAAGATGAGAAATCAGACGAAAGAATGATTTTAAGCTACAGAGAAGGCAAAATGCCTGCATTGTTGACTTAAAATATGTTGTCATTTTTGCAATTGAAAGTACAGCTACCCATCAGCCATTAGTTGGTCTTTGCTCTACCTGGTTAAAATCCTGTCTTTATAGTTGTCAGGTTAACAGAATAAGTTTTAAAAATTAGTGTAAGTTTTCAAACTCCAGTTGCTGATGTTTAGTTTTGTCATCTAGGGATTTAGAAGTATTTGTATATTTGGGTTTTGTCATGTTGCATATCTGTTTAGATCTGTGGACTCCATTAGTTCCAAACTGTAACTCTATAAGACTGCTGATTTGATATTTAGCAGTGACCATATGTGGACTGAACTATAAATATTGTGCTTCTTGGAGCTGAATGGTGTAGCATTACTATATGGCTTTTCTCTCTAGTCTTCATTGTGTCATCTGTAGTAAGCTATAGATTTTTTTTGTTTTGGGACTTTTTACAACTTGTTGTTTGCATGGGTTCACCTAGTAGCGTTTGGTTCTTGCTTATAGAGTCTTTAATACACAATCAGCAAAGCTTACAATCCACTCAAGAGACTTACATTTTTGTCACTGTTGAAAATGGGCTAAATGGTGTAAATTGAATGTGGCTGTCAACTAAAAGAAAATTCAGTATGGAACTAATATTCATCCAGTCATTGACATACCTGTAGTATAGTTTTCTCTTGAAACGTGATATTTTGTTTCCTACTATAAAAACTTGTAGTCAGGTCCATACAATAAAGTAAATTTTATCTGTGTTTTGGCAGGCTCCCATCATATAAATTGGTGGTGCTGTTGTCAAAGTGGTCATTGTTACTCTGGTGATATACAGCTTCATGGAGCAGAGAGATGTTCCTGGGAAAGTTTCTAGTTGATATTTAATTAATAAATAAAAATGTTGAGGAATAGCGGAAACAGTTAATAATGAGGTATTTTTAATTGCTGATACTATATTTTTAGCATATCGGTAGTTTATAATATACATTTTTTGTCTTCAGAGCTCTTCCCATTTAAAAATTATATCCCTCTTTCACATTTAATAGACAAGAACAGAGGATAAAAGTGTAACATTTAAGAGCAGAAATAGTAAAAAAATAAATAAAGGCCAACTGAGGTAATCTAGGTGGAAAAGTTTAGATTTTCAACTCAGCTTTGTGGTTTAACCAGAATTAGAACTTCATTTCCAGCCAAAGAACATACTACACTGCCACCATTTTGGGGTCTTGAGCAGAGAGAGTAACAAATAGATGGGAACTCTTCATGAATTATGTAGAAAATCAGCTTTTTGCTTCCCACTCTTGGTCAAAATTCAGTTGCCTTATCAATTAATTTAAAATTAGAGTTTTTTCACAATTCTTCCACGTACATTTAAATTGTAAACAGTCTACCATTATCATGTATCTTTGTTAGTTATAAACCAGATTGCTTTATAAAAGAAAAAAGTTTCCATAAGTTGTTTTTGGTTATATGAGATAATTAACACATTAACTGCCAGGTGAGTTGTATTTATTTAACTCACGCTAGTTTTGAGCCCAGGGCCTCCTGAAGCATATGTAAGTCACAGGTCTCTTTACCACGGGAGCCTGGAGAACTGTTTTTCAAGTTGCATATAACTCACGCACAGAAAACAATAAAAAAAAGAACACAAAATTTTCATTAAATGAGGACAGATTGTTTTGTTTTCCAAGTTTTTTTTTTTTTCTGTTTTTGTAATGAAACACCATGGCCTCAAGGAAAAAAAAGTTGTTTTCTAGTGTGGCAATGTGTTAAACCCCAGATTACACAGTATTTAAAAAACAAAAGCCAAAAGATTTTTAACCACTGTTAATAGTGACTGAAGTTGAGTTACTGTTTAAAAAAAATTTTTTTAGTTACTATTTTAGAAGTAAATTTAGTACTCATTGCCCTTGTTCTGTCTAAATTACCTGTGTGAGCAAAAAGTTACTTGTGCCACCTTACTGTTAAAAATAGCATCCATGGGAATAATTGGCAAAAATCACAACCCTAAACAGAATAGATGGCTTATTTTCTACAGGTGAGTGATTGAGTTCCTTGTGGTTGTGCAGTGAAAGTTTTCATCATTTTAGAGGTAGACAAGTCTGGTTTGTTCTACTTTGTTATAAGTGATTTTGGTGTGTCTTACTGGTGTTACCCATCCTCCTTAAGCCTACTGAGTTTTTGATGAGTGTTTATATAACCTTTTTTGTTTCTTTGGTAGGAAAGGGGACCATACTGAATACTAGCCCTTTCTGCAGAGTCTCAGAGCTGCCTTTTTTCCTCCAAAAGCAGGTAGTTTGAAATGATAGGAATGGTCCAGGTTTTCTGTATTAGTCATTCGTTTACTCTAGGAAGTTGGTGATGGGAAGAGATTCTGGGAGACATGTCTGTTGTTTCTGTTGCCTTTATTATAATCGGAAGGGCTTAGAGTAGCATGTTAAATATTTTAATATAGCCCCCAACAGTTCAATGCCTATTCATACTTGGGAAAGTGGATTTAATTAAAGAACAGTTTTAACCTAAAGTTTTAGAAGAGAAATGCCATTACCATTTTGTATCAGTAGCTTTTTTCTGAGAAGGTGACAGCCATCCTCTTGAGTGGTTTTGTAAAAGTGGTGCTAATGTGTATAACCCCAAAGTTTTCTTTTTTTCTCCCTCTCCCTTTAACATTTGCTTTTCCTTTCACTGTTGTCAGTCACAACATGCTGCTCTCGAATCTCTCAGCTGGTCTTGACTCGTGAATTTACTTATGCTTTCACTCTTCTTTAATAAATACATTACTTGCAAGCAGTGAATTGAAAACAAGACAAAAAAAAAAAAACGACCATTAGTGATTGGACAGTTTCTTACTTTGTGTTACATTTAACTGTTCTTTTGACAGCCCAGTTTTTAAAGCCAGGTTCGTATGGAAATGCTTTCACTCCACTTGCACTGCTTTTGGAAATAGCATACTGCTTCATCTGTCTGTTTATTTTAGTGCATTCATAATATAACACAGTCAGCATAATGTCTCATCTCCACCTAGCCAAAGATAGAGTTTTCTTTAGAACAAAAAACCAAAAACAAAATGGGGTGGGAGCAACAATTTTTGTCAGCATTGTTTAATACCTAAATTTTTGTGCCATGTATAGTTACATTAGCCTGTTAAGAGATCAAACAATAACTTAATCAACTATATGCTCTTAGAATCATTTTGCTATCCCTATCCTTGCCAGAATTACTCAGTTATAGGAATTATGATATGAAATAAGGATTTTATATACAGGTAAGTTTGTTTTCATAGTAGTAAAATAAGGACCTCTTTACCTTTCCATTTTCTGCTAACATTACTTATATTGAGACTTTTAATCTTTTCTTTTTTTTTTTTTTTTGTTGAGACAGAGTCACACTTTGTTGCCCAGGCTAGATTGCCGTGGCGTCAGCCTAGCCTATCACAGCAACCTCAAACTCCTGGCTCAGGCGATCCTTCTGCCTCAACCTCCCAAGTAGCTGGGACTACAGGCATGCACCGCCATGCCCGGCTAATTTTTTCTATATATTTTTAGTTGGCCAATTAATTTCTTTCTATTTATAGTAGAGACAGGGTCTCGCTC
>CAUYRT010095512.1:0-14668 GCA_963574885.1 Lepilemur ruficaudatus
GGGGGGATCACTCAAGGTCAGGAGTTCAAAACCAGCCTGAGCAAGAGAGAGACCCCGTCTCCACTAAAAATAGAAAAAAATTAATTGGCCAACTAAAAATATATATATAGAAAAAATTAGCCGGGCATGGTGGCACATGCCTGTAGTCCCAGCTACTCGGGAGGCTGAGGCAGGAGGATCACTTGAGCCCAGGAGTTTGAGGTTGCTGTGAGCTAGGCTGACGCCATGGCACGCTAGCCTGGGCAACAGAATGAGACTCTGTCTCAAAAAAAAAAAAAATCAATCTTGCAGTGGCTGTTTCCTAAGGGTCAAGTTTAATTTCCTGGCATCATGAAACAGGCTCTTCCCACCCCTTCTCACAGTTCCTCTCCTAGCTCCCCGGCTGCTCTGCTGTGTTATTTCTGGTTTGAAGACTGTGCCATGCTATCTTGCCACTTATAGATTCTCCTAGATTCCAGCATTAAGCTGTACCCCCACCTCTCAATTTTTTATTTTCAATTCTTCCTTAAAGAATCAAACCAAGCATTGCCTATATGTCTTCCATGGAATTAAGTAGAATCAGGGGAAAGAAGCAACTTTGTTTATATTGCAAAGCAGCGGTCCCCAACCTTTTTGACACCAGGGACCAGTTTCAAGGAAGACAACTTTTTCCAGGGACAGGGGTGCGGGTGGGAGAGGCAGAGCTCAGGCAGTGATGCCAGTGACGGAGAGCAGCTGTAAATAGAAACAAAGCTTTGGCTGGGCGTGGTGGCTAACGCCTGTGATTTAACACTTTGCGAGGCCAAAGTGGGAGGATCGCTTGAGCTCAGGAGTTCCAGACCAGCCTGAGCGAGAGTGAGACCCAGTTTCTACTAAAAATAGAAAAATTGACCGGGCGTCGTGGGGTGCACCTATAGTCCCAGCTACTTGGAAGGCTGAGGCAGAAGGATCCCTTGTGCCTAGGAGTTCGAGGTTGCTGTGAGCTATGATGGTGCCACTGCACTCTACTCAGGGTGACAGAGCAAGACTCTGTCTCAAAATAAGAATAATAATAAATAAATGAATGAATACAGATGAAGCTTCACTTGCTCACCCGCCACTCACCTCCAGCTGTGCTACCCTGTTCCTAACAGGCCACCAACCAGTACCAGTCCGTGGCCCAGGAGTTGGGGACCGCAGTTGTAACGGAGACTCATTTGGTTTGTGTATCCTGTTAGCTTCTATTTAAAAATATCCATAGATTATCAAATTAAGAAATAAAACTTCACAGTTTATTTTTCCAAAATTTTAACCACATGCAGAAGTTGAATTTTATTGAATTCCGTGTTGTATACTCATTAAGATGATCGTGAAATTTTTAGCATTTTTCAGTTAATTATATTAATTTGAAGCTTCACAACTGGCAAAACACAAATGGGTCATAGGGGACCGAATCTCTACAGCCAAAAGCAGCTTCCCCGGTGTAACCGGCTTACTTTCCGTTCATCATTTTCTAAGTGAGCCATGAAATGAAAACCTTGCGAGTCAACACTCTTTTTTTTATTTTATTTTATTTTTTATTTACCACAGGCTGGTTTTGGAAAGTCAACACTCTTGAGAGTCACTGCGTTAATCACTTTGCTTTGTGTTGTGTCTGGCTTCAGGAATGTGCTAAATGCTACCCAGTCGCAAAGAGAAATTTTGTGACGCTCTATAATCTTCTGCTAATGTTTTATTTAACACAGTTGTCTTCGTTCTTTTCTATCATTAGTCTAAAATATCTTTTTGTGTTGTTAAACTTGATTTAGGTTCAGAATCACATTTGGGGCATAAAAGGTGTAGAGTAAGTAAGAGGTATAGGAAAGGAGGGAGCGAGGGAAGGAGCCATGAGGCCCGAAGGTGATGCATCTAGAGTAAAATCTGTTTGCTGGGGGCAGAGACAATGAGGATGGGACCTGAGGAAGAGAGCGGGGCTTGGGAGGGCAGGACTGAAACCACCAAGGGGCAGGGTTGTGGCTTGGCGGAGGCTGAAACAGCCAAAGGCTGGGGACGTTCATATGGCCACACTGTTTTCCACCAGGCTGGGCTGCAAGTACTCATAAGGCAGGTCCAGCTTTGCATTCCGGCTCTTGATTTCCTCATCCAGGGCAGCCAGCTCCTCCCTGAACTTCTTCAGCACAGCCTTGGGCCCAGGGCCTGAAAAATACTCCTCCTCATGCTGGCCCACAGCCACCTGGGGTGGGGAGGAAAAGGCAGCTGAGAGCCTCTGACCCCTACTTTGGGGTGCCACACCTCCCTGCAGCTGCCTCCTTCCTTAGGGCCCTGGGCACCTGGCTCTCACCATAACGGGTTGGCGTCTGCCCAGTTGCCAAGTGATGGACATCTGGAGAGAAGCCTGGTGAAAGTTGGGCAGTGTTGCCATCACTGTCTCCATCGTTGCATCCTTGGTTGTCGGCGGAGGCAGCCGCATCGTGCAGGGTGTGTTAGGGACCCAAGCGTACCAATCCAGCTAAGGAGGGCCGAGGGTCTAGAGTCAACAACTGCTAAACATGAAAACCCTTAGCCTACCTGCACAGTCCCCTCCCCCACTCCAGGCCACAGATGCCCAGCTGCCCCCTTCTGGTAAGCACCTGGCCCAGGTGGACCGAGGAGTGCTGGCCAGTGCAGGTGAAGATGCACATGGTGGCAAAGCGGCAAACCTGTTCCCGAGACTGTAAAGAGACAGGAAATCCTGCAGGGAATGAGAAGAGTTAGAAGCTGTGAGGCCAGGAGTAGAGGCAGAGTGCAGAGACAAGGCGGAGAGAGGAGAACAAGACGGGTGAGAAGGGGTGCTAGGAAAGCTCAGTAACTCCTGTGGGAAATAACATGAGAGTGGGTTGGGGTCTGGGAAACGGGGAGCTCTGCTGGGAGGGTCCTCGTGCTGGCTTGTGCTGGCTCACAAGAGTCAATGATGTTAACTTTTCAGGTGTTTAGCAAACTAGTCAACTTCACATTGGTAGCCATGGTGGGAATATTTACACCATGGAAATGGGCAAATGCTACAAATCAGGGCTTTTTTTTCCAGAGAGCCAGTTGTTAAACATTAATGAATAACCACTGGTCCCACTGTATCTGGGACCTGGGACTTCTCAGTATATAGGATGGGGACCTGTCTCTCTCTGAGAGGGAATGGAAGCTGGGAAGGCCTTTGGGAGTTTTCACAGGGTTTGGAAGTACCTCTGGAACATTCCAAAGAAATAGAGAGGATTCTAGGGAGGTCTCTTGTGTTTTGCACCTGAGATCTCAGGGCAGGGGCTCCTCTTACCTCGGTCCTGAGCCCCTAACAGCCCAATTTCAGTGATCTCTCGACACCAGCTCTGCAGCTCAGGGTCATCTCTCACAGACTCGTCTGTCTTATAGTGGAGATTCACAATTCCCTCCACGTACCTGCCAGCCAAGGGTTCAAGGCCAGAGAGCTGAAGCCTGACAGGGAGCCTCCAAGCGCTCTGCTCCTGCCCACACGGCCAGGCCAGGGCCCCAGCCCCCCAACCAAAACACAGACCCCCTGTTCTCCACACCATCTTCTCCACCCCCACCAGCCCTGCCCTCCTGCTCGCCTCACCGAGAGATGATTTCCCAGAGCCCCAGAGCATCTTGGGCATAGAAGGAAGACTGGACCCCGAGGAGCCCCCGGTCAGCCAAGTCATCAGGGACACAGAATGACCTATAGGTCAGGAAGGCTCCAGCTCGCTTGAGCAGCTCCACATGGCCTCCCCCACCTGTGCTCACCACCTGGGGGATAAGGACAGCAGGGTCAGGCCAGTCAGGCTGCCCTGAGGCCAGAGCCGGAAGGCAGAGTGAACCCAGAATCCCCCTTTCTCGACCCATACCTGGTCGAAAACTCCCATGTCGGAGACCAGCCCATTCCTGGCCCGGACATTGATTTCCAGCGTGTAGCGCAGGTGGGGAATTATAAGCTAGAGGGAGAGGAGCAGGGAGGACAAGTCAGAAGAAAGCTGTGGCAGTTCCCCATAGGAAACAGGGCTAAAAAGCAGGAAAGACACCGGGTCTTCAGGAAAAAACCACAGACTTCAAGTTCAATGGCTTCTCAGCATCAGGAGTTTTCATTTGGGGCTGGGCAAGGTGGCTCACGCCTGTAATCCCAGCACTTTGGGAGGCCGAGGCAGGAGGATCACTCAAGGCCAGGAGTTTGAGACCAGCCTAGGCAACATAGTGAGACACCAATAAAAAAAATTATCGGGGCATGGTGGCATGTGCCTATAGTTCCAGCTACTCTGGAGGTTGAGACAGGAGGATCACTTGAGGCCAGGAGTTCAAGGCTGCAGTGAGCTCTGATCATGCCATGGCACCCCAGCCTGGGTGACACAGCAAGACCCTCTCAAAAGAATAAAATAAAATAAATATTTAAAAAGAGTTTTCAGTTGATTTGCATCACTTAATTCATTCTACAAACCATTGACTTAGCACTTTATGATAATTGAAAGAAATCATTCTCCTTTTCTTTCCATATTCTTTTCATAGGTCTAGACCTACAGTTCCCAACCCCCAGGCCATGACCTGGTACTGGTACTCGGCCTGTTAGGAACCAGGCCACACATCGTCGCCTGAGCTCCAAACTTCCTCTCACCGCACCCCACTCCCAACTTCCCCCAGGTCAGTGGAAAAATTGTCTTCCATGAAACTTAGGAACAGGGCTGGGGAGTGCCAGACAGCAGGAGGTGAGCGGCACATGAGCAAGTGAGGCTTGATCTGTATTTACAGCCGCTCCCCATGGCTCGCATCATCGCCTGAGCTCCGCCTACACCACCCTCCACCAGCCCCCATCTGTGGAAAAATTGTCAAAATTGTCTTCCATGAAACTGGTAGCTGGTGCTCTAGACCAATGATTCAATGTACTTTTTTTCAGTATTACCCCCTAACGAGCCTTTGAGATGTTTTTTTCCTAATCTCAACCCCTATCTGTGAAATTTTAATGTTACATATATACTGTATGTCTGTTTATGTGCTGTATTTTATCTGTGCTTTATACATAAAGATAATAAGATTTTCCACTCTCCCAACCACTTTCACCCCCGGGAGGCATTGAGAATGCATGATCTGACCGCTGAGCACCTCCGCAACCTCATTTCCTCAGTCTCCCCTTCATCCATTACACTCATCATCTCTCCTGTTCTTCAAACAAGTCAAGCTCATTCCTGCCTCAGGGACTTTGCACAAGCTGTTCCCTCTGCCTGGAACACTGTGCCCTCTTGATTATCTCATGGCTTGCCTGCCCTCCACCCCCGAGTCTCATTCTCTGTGTCATCTCAAGGGAGCCTTTCCTGGACACCCTATCTAAACTCACTATCACATCACCCTGCTTTGCTTCTCTGCCTGGTACTCACCACAGCTGATACGTTACAATACAGTCTGTGTTGTCTGCCCTTACTGGAAACGAAAATCCCAGATCAGGACCTTGCTAGTTTTGCTTACCACTAGCATCTAGAATGGTTCTTGCCACATGGGAGGCACCCAATATACATTTTTAATACTTTGCTCCAATTATCTGTAATAAAGCAGGCTATTGTTGTTGGCCTGGAGCTCTAACTGGCCTATGTTCCTATTTTAGAACTCTACAAAGACTGGCTGGGAAAATTCTTTTACATTATTTGTATGGTCCCCTTTGATTGTACTGAATCTTCAGTCATTTGCACATACTGCTTGTGTACTGTATAAATATCTGTGCGTTATACATTTAAAGGGTTATTTTTTTTTTTTTTGCCCCTTTCCCTAAGAATCATTTCTACCCTCTTGGGAGGGGATATCACCTGCTGAAATGCCCAGTAAGCCAGGCTCACACTCCCTTGCTGAGTCTTCCATTGGTTGGTTCTCCCCACACCCTGAGAACCCACCGAGAGGAGCCTCCAGAGGTGGGAACGTGCCCTGGAGCGGAGAGAGGCAGGCAGGAGAGAAGGGAATAAGATGCTACCTTGAAGATAGGATGTAGTGATGGAAGGCACCTCATGGTGGCCACAGCAATGACCTCAGCCATCAGGTGTCCCCTCAGAAGATGCGACTGCAGCTCATGAAGCTGGAAGTCAGAGCTACGGACCCAGCACTTGGCCAGAAGCCAGACCATTGGGGGATCCGTGGGCAGGAAAAGCAGAGGTGGAGGGGATCCTATTCTCGGCAGCTCGAGCTAGAGCAGGGACAGGAGACAGAGGGGTGAGTGTCAGGTGCCCGCCAATCCACCTCCCCTCCCTGCATCCTCCATCTTACTGTCACCCACAGTGACAGTAGCCCACAGCTACCATTTCTTCCCCTCCTTCTCCTACCCACTCAGAGCGCTGACGTTGTGCAAGCTGCTCTGTCCTCAGCCTCCTGCAGAAGCTGCCCCTTCTGCTGCCTTCTGCAGCCTCCACTTCCCCTTTCAGTCCCCTCAGCGTGGACAAGATTCAAAGCCCTGCTTCCTTCATCCCACACTCTTTTTCCAAAATCTCAGCCTCTCACCGATCTTTCAACACCACCTCTACACAAATGACTAAGTCTCCCGTTCTCAGCTGCCTGCTAGACACTTTGAATGTCTCCCCAGCAACTCATGATCAGCAAGACAAAGCCTACATGAGCACCCTGTCCTCTTAACGTGTCCTATTTCTGCAGGCGCCTGGCCTGGCCCCCTCTTTTCCTCTCCCTTCAGTCTCCCTCTGCACTCGCACCCCTCTGTCCTCTTCATCCCTACGGTCACTACCCACATCTGAGCCCATCACCTCCTCCTCCGGCAAGCACTGCAGCATGTCACCCTAATCCCAATTTCTAGTATCTCCCTTCTCCACTCCAGCCCAAACACAACCGCCTGTGCAATGCGCCCACAGCACCTTGCACAGCAGCCTTTGCCACTCCCATGTCCTCCTTAGTGTGGCTTAATCTGGCCCCTCTCACCTCATGGTATTCTGCAACCTTCCAGCCAGTGTGCCTTAGGAATCTCCTGACTCATCCACCTCAGCCTCCCTGCTCCTGGGGACAGGTCCTTCCCCTCCCTCCTGCCTGCCTAAGTCCTGACCCTTCTTCAAGGCTCATGACACCACACCTCCACTGATCCATTCCAGGCCATCTCTGTCCTCAGGGACTTCCTCAGGACTGGAGCCTATTCAGACTTGGCCAGTCTGTCTCTCCAGTCAGACTACAAAGCTCTTAAAATCAAAGACTTTGCTCCTTTAATATGTCCCCCAGCGTCTTAGCACGGTGCCTTTGCAGGGAGTAGTTACTCTGTGAATTTGGATGAGGGGCTAAACTGAGTAGGCTGACCACGGGGGAGCAGAAACCTTGGGTCCTCTCACCTGGATGACCATGGGCATGAGTTTCCCATCAGACTGCAGTTTCAGCATGACCAGAGGGGCAGCCAGGTGCTGTTGGTTGCACAGGATGACATTGGCCTTGATCCCATCCAGCAGGGAGAAGTCAGCTTCAAACAGTGTGTCTCCCTGGGTGGGGGAGAGAAAAAGGGCAGCTATCAGCATAAGGCATCTTCTTCCTACTCTAATTCCCTGAAGGGAGAAAATAGAGAAGGGAACTAACTAGTCTCCATCACCTAATTTGTACTAGGTAATGGATCCAGTGCTTATTACAACCTCATATAATTCTTTCTTTCTTTCTTTTTTTTTTTTTTTTTTGAGACAGAGTCTCACTCTGTCACCTGGGCTAGAGTGCTAGAGTGCCGTGGTGTCAGCCTAGCTCACAGTAACCTCAAACTCCTGGGCTTAAGCAATCCTACTGCCTCAGCCTCCCGAGTAGCTGGGACTACAGGCTTGCACCACCACGCCCGGCTAATTTTTCTATTTTTAGTAGAGACGGGGTCTCACTCTTGCTCAGGCTGGTCTCAAACTCCTGAGCTCAAGGGATCCTGATCCTCCCACCTCAGCCTCCCAGAGTGCTAGGATTACAGGCGTGAGCCACAGCACCCTGCCTATAATTCTTATATGCAGTTGAATTAGCCTCAGTTTTATAGAAGAGGAAATATGATCAGAGATGTTGGACATTTTTCCCTGCGGTCTCGCTGCTTACAAAGAGCAGAGCCAGGATTCAAATCCAAGTCTGTCTGATCCTATGATCCCTTCAATTTTCTCTCTCAACTGTTCCATGTTGACTCTTGATTTACAATCACACCTCCCGACCCTGCACCCTGCCTGAATTGCCAGCACCAAGGCCCGGTTGCATGTCTCCATTTTCAATCTTTTCCATCGCCCATTCCACTTTGTACCCCTTCCCTCCACAGTACGCTGTCCTCATGCAAGGAGAAAGGCCACATGGCTGCACCTCTCCAGGGTCACTTAGGACTTCTGTAGAATCCCTTCCTGCTGGCCAGCAGCAAGCAGACCACAGTACAGTTGACGCCAACCCTGTCCCCATTCATTGTTTGGCCTCCTTAGGGCTCTGATGTCCATACCTCCAGCTCCTTCTC
Organism: Lepilemur ruficaudatus; assembly: GCA_963574885.1. Lineage (NCBI taxonomy): Eukaryota > Metazoa > Chordata > Mammalia > Primates > Lepilemuridae > Lepilemur > Lepilemur ruficaudatus. Next base: position 8,396 of record CAUYRT010095512.1, read on the forward strand.
CAGCTGGGCCCTCAGTTCCTCCATCCCTGGAGGGAACACTAGGCGTTCAGGAAGGTGCTTAGAGCGCCTCAGCAGCATGGGGTTGGTGCCATTGAGAAACTGGTACCCAAATATGGCATCCTCCTGCCAGGAGTCCCGCACTCGCTCTGGGAAGGCAGTAGTTGAGCACACCATGGGATCTGAGCTCTTGATCCTCCCAATTGTCACCAAACCATCCCCACTTGACCCCAGCGTATCAGAGGGACCCAAGCCTCTGGTCTCCCAACCCTGGTTCTTCCAATTCCCCTGGGTTGGGTGGGATCTGGGGGTAAGGGTCCTGGAAGAGACACTGGGGTGAGGGGACTAACCAGCCAGCTTGCTCTGCCCACACCAGAAAATCCGATTGAAGTCATCCAGATCATTCCAGCAAGTCAGAACGTTTAAAGAGTCTTTGATAGCAAGGTCTGCCAGCCTTCAGGGAAGCATAGGGCAAAGAGTTTAAGACCCAATCATTCTGAGACCCAAACATTACAACCACAGGCTCCAATCTTGGGCTGGTCCAGCCCAGTGCAGCCCATAAGCCCACTGGCCTCCCCCTCCCCCGACTCCCCTTGCTGTCACCCCTTGGCCAGCGAAGCCTCAAAGTCAATTCTCTTGTCCTCCAGAAATCTCTCATCTACAGGAAGGTCACGTGTTGTGGTCCCAGCCATATTCAGGATTAACCCATCCTTCCAGTTACCCCACCTGCAGGGTAGAAATGGAATCAGGCACTGGTATTCTGGAAGGGTCAGAAGGGTCAGCAGCTCACAGCAGGCTCAGGGGAGAAGGGCTAACCGGTACAGCTTCCTTCTCTCCTCCAGCTCCTCTTCCCTGTGCTTCTTGAACAGGCCTTGAGGGTCGTCAAGCACCGTGCGGCCTAGAAGTACAGATGAGTGCACGGGCTTTTCGTAAGAGCCTCTCCCCTATCCCGGTCAAGTCCCTCCTAGGCTCGTCCTTCCCACTGGCCACTCCCCCAGCCTCCACCCACTCCGTGCCAGCGCCAGCAACCGTCTCTTTGACTACCTCCAAAGACTCCCCAACCAGGTTCTAGTCTCCAAGCCCTGCACCGTCTTCACACACGATCCCCACCCCCACCCCCAGCTTCTCTTGCGCTCCAGCGGCCGCCTCACACCCCCACCCCTGCACTCACCCGTGCCCTCCGCTAGGCTCAGGACGCGGTCGCCCTCCACCCAGCGGTAACAAGGGAAGCTGTACTCCTCCCCATTGGCCCCGGGGCCCTGCACCGAGATCCAGTTGCAGAACCAGGCGTCATCCTGGAGGAGGCGTCGTTTGCGCAGTTTCACGAACAGCAGAGGCCCTAGGTACTCCGGCACGTCCACCTTGAATTCCGTCTCCTGCAGGCAGTGGGAGAAGGTTCAGCGTGGGTGCGTGGTGTGCCCTGCCGCGAGGGTGCTGCGGCCCAGTCCTGCTCCCGCCGACCCTTTCCTCTGAGCCTCCGGGAAAGCGGCGCGAAAGAAGCCAGAAAGGGAATGGGATTGCGCACCCAGCAGGGGGGCCCGCGACCGCATTCTGAGGGGATGGGGCCTGGAGGATGGAAGGGTGCACACCTTCCTGCACTTTTCCCTCCCTATAGTATTGACGAGCATACACTGGAGCCGGCGGACACGCTGTTGACAAGCAATTGCAGCTTGGAGACCCACCAGGGCTGACGGCAGACAGAGTCCCCACCTGGCCTAGGGACATGCTTCGCGAAGGACATTCCGTCTAAGTGGAGACCGGGAGGTGGTGAGGGCTGTAACCGGGACAGGGAGAGAGCGGGAAAGGCGGCGGGGACAGGCGGGAAGGCGGCCGGGCAAAGGCAATATTGAGCGGAGGCGAAGGGAGGGCGTCGTGGAGCTGGAGCAGGAAGCCAGGTGTGGGCAGGTGAACAAGATCAGATCGTGAGGGTCTCGGAGGTAACCGAGGGCTTTGGATTTGGTCCTGAGAAGAAGCGGGAGCCATTCGAATGTTTGAAGCACGGGGAATGTTTTAAGAGTGGGAATGTGTCGGGGAGAAATTGTTCTGGCTTCAGAAGGGCTTGGAAAGTCTGGCGCAGAGGCGGCGAGGCCGGTGAAGAGGGTGAAGATGACACAGGTTCAAGGGGACATTGGTGGTTGGGGCGAGGCGGACATCGAGGCACGGATGCGGGAGATGCCCAAGAGATAGGAATGACTGCGCAGGATTCTTGGTTAGACACAGGCGGAGGCAAAGAGGGAGGAGGGCGAGTGCCGCCTGGGGAGCCAGGAGGAGCCGTCTGGGAGATGGGAGAGGGGAAGGGCCTCTTTGGGGCATGTTCCTTTGACGAGTCCGTGAGACAGACATCCAAATCCGAGTCCGAGAGAGAGCTGGTACAGGCATGGGAATTTGGAGGTTGGCAGAAGAAAAAAAGATAATAGCTCCGGTAGGCATGACGGAAGTGGGTTGGGAAATCGAGAGGGTCTCATGTCTTGCCTTCTTTCTCCCACCCTTCCCCGGTCCCATCTCACCACCCACTCCACCCCAGGTGATAAAGCCCGCCAGGTCTGAGAACAACGGTAGAGGTTTGAAGCAGTAGCTTTTAAAATAGAGAAAGCGGGAGGACCGAAAGTCCACTCCGGTGACCGCAGAGTTTGGAGACAAGAGCTCTTGGAATAAGGGGCGCACGGGAGTACACCTCAGTTCCAAGGAGGCCGGGCAGCGGGAACATTCACTAAGCGCCTACTGTGTGTCGCCAACCCAGCCGTCTCGGTGCGCTCTGTGTGCCGAGTGCCTGAGCCCTGGGCGGCGAGCAAGCACCGAGGCTGTCGCGGGCGCATGTCCTCCCGGGGATCTGACTGACCTGGGGCCGGAGGCGCCGGCCACCCCGCCAGGCTCTGGGCAGCTCACCTTGCCCCTCGCGGGCCGCAGGCGCGTCCCGACCGACGCCTCCCCGTGCTGCCCAACCAGCCACAGCTGCACCTGGTTGGTGGAGCCTGCGTACAGCGAGGCCCCGGTGGCCACGCGGACACGGTATAGACCCATCTTGCCCAAAGCTGTTCCGCTCCTTCTGAAAGGGAAGAAGGTTGGACGCGCCAGATATCAGAGCCCGAGACCCCGCCCTCTCAGAGGTCTTATCCGGGGTCGGAATGTGGGTGGCAGGTCTCCACCCCACCCCCTTACGGCGGCTGGCTGGGGCTCCCAGCTTCACGCAGCCCAGAGTTCAGCTCCAGCCCAAAAAGGCTGGGTCCTGGCAGGAGCAGGGAGTGTAAACCATTGTCTTGGTGAGAGGGGGAAGCAGATGAGGATTTGGGCAGAAAACATCCAGGAAGAAGGAATCAACGGCTGGTCCTGCAAGCAGATGGTGCGGGGGTGAGGGGGTACGCACCAGTGTACAACAGACAGACACGCACACAATGGCCTCTTAATTGGTTCGTCCCTCCCAAAGGTGGTATTTAAGCTTGCAGGGAAGGGCGAAGCGGGCGAGGAGACCCGGTCTGTAGCAGCATTTGAGCAAGGCACATTCTGGCCGCCTAATTCACTGGACCGCTTTGCACGCCTGCCTTCCCGGTGCCAGCCTCTGGGACCCATTCCTTTCTAGCTCAAAGGCTTCTGCCTCTCTGTTGCCTACAGAGTAAAAATCCAAACTTCTTCACATTCAAAGCTCTTGCTAATCTGACCGGCCTTCCTTCCACTTACCCCACTGCACCCCATCCTCATCTCCTGGCACTCTGCCTCTGGCTGGAGCCATGTGTTCCAAGAACCTCCCTTGTTCCCCAGAAGAACTTGCTCCAGGAAAATTCTATGCATCCTTCTAAAGTCTGATTAGACTCCAGTTTTTGGGGGTTTTGTTTTTGTTTTTTTGAGACAGAGTCTCACTCTGTTGCGTGGGCTACAGTGCCATGGCGTCAGCCTAGCTCACAGCAACCTCAAACTCTTGGGCTCAAGCGATCCTCCTGCCTCAGCCTCCCAGGTAGCTGGGACTACAGGCACGTGCCACCATGCCTGGCTAATTTTTTCTGTTTTTAGTTGTTTGGCTAATTTCTTTCTATTTTTAGTAGAGACGGATCTCGGTCTTGCTCAGGCTAATCTGGAACTCCCAAGCTCAAGCAATCCTCCCACCTTGCCCAGCCTAGACTCCAGTTTTCAGTGAAGTCTTCCCTGGCAATTCCATTCCTCCCACCCCACCAGAGCTAATCAACTTTCCTCTGTATACTTTCCTCCTTGTGCACACTTCTATTTTTTTGTTAACTTTTAAATATCTCTTTTAATGTGGATGATTTGAGACAGGGAAAATATTCACAAATTATGTGTTAGGGGAAAGAACATAAGCTTTAACCCAAACAAGTCAAGGTTCAAATCTGAGATCTGTCTTTTCATAACCATGTAACCTCATCTCTTCTGAGCCTTAATTTCCTCATTGGTGTAATGAAGAAGATATTGATATTAAATCCACTAGGTTGTTGGAAGGATTCCAGAAAATTCATAAATGCAAAACCCCAGCACAATGCCTGGCACATAGCTATTGTGAGCAAATCAGTGGTCTCAATTAAAAATATCCTTTTTGGGCCTGGCACAGTGACTCACACCTGTAATTCTAGCACTCTGGGAGGCCAAGGTGAAAGGATCCCTTGAGGTCAGGAGTTCAAGACCAGCCTGAGCAAGAGTGAGACCCATCTCTGCAAAGAACAGAAAAACTTAACTGGGCATGGTGGTGCATTCCTTGGTCCCAGCTACTTGGGAGGCTGAGGCAGGAGGACCACTTGAGCCCAGGAGTTTGAAGATGCAGTGAGCTATGATGTCGCCACTGCATTCTAGCCTGGGTGATAGAGACCCTGTCTCCAAAGAAAAAAAAATGCTTCTTGTGTGCCAGTATACTAATGTGTTCTAAAGCTTTCAAGAACTGAATTATTACTTCATAGTGCTGTCTGTCTTTTTTTAAAAATATTAAGTGGGTACAAATGTTTTAGGTTACATGGATTGCTTCTGTAATGCTTGAGTCCCTGCTACAGGAGGTGTGCCCATCATCCAAATAGTGTTCATAGTACCCATTAGGTAGGTTTTTTCCCCCTCCATTCTCCCCTCCTCCTCTGCTTGACTTCCACTGAGTTTTATTAATACTTCCCTCTGTGCACATGTATGCTAATTGGTTAGTTCCAATTTAATAGTGAGTATATGTGGTGTTTGCTTTTTCATTCTTGAGATACTTCACTTAGTAGAATGGTCTCCAGTTCCATCCAGATTGTTGTGAAAGGTATTAACTCATTTTTATGGCTGAGTAGTACTCCATGCTATACATATACCACCTTCCATTAATCCTCTCATGAATTGGTGGGCACTTGGGTTGATTCCACCTCTTTGCAATTGTGAATTGTGCTGCAATAAACATGTATACTTCTACTATTATACACTTAATCAATCCTGCATTGTGATCCTTTGTTTGTATGTCTGTATCCCCCACTAACATGGGCTCCTCCCAGGCAGGGACCACATACCCAGCGACATTCACTTTTGTTTCCCCTGAATTTAGCACAGTGTCAAGGCTTGTGGGTGTCAGTAAGTGTTTGCTGAAATGCACTGAGCTTAAAAATCAATTATAAATAAATTCTTCCCTTGAGGGAGACAAAGGTAAACAAATAGCTCTTAGGCAATGTCAATAACAAGGAATTAGTAGAATAAACTCTGGTGTTACCATGGCATAGAGTAAGATCAGGCTGGTAAAACAAATTAAGTTAATGAAAATACGTTTGTGATGCATATTTTCTGGTTAGTTTCATTTTTTTTAGCAGGAAGTACTATAACCAGCTCCATAAGCAAGAAAATATTTTTTATAGTTTTTTTTTCATAGTTCTTTTATGTTTCAGGTTCCCAGGCCAGTGAGATTTGCTGACCAGAACTTTGTAACTTTGCATGGCTTCATTCCCTTTTGAGTTTTTTTCCCAGAAATGGCAGAGCCTCCTTGCAGCCATGAGCCAACTTCAAAGCTTTACACCACCTGTTTGTCCGGAGAAGACGAGGTAAGCAACAACCCAAGACAGATCATGCCCAAGGACCCACTGAGCAACCTATTCCCTGCATCATCCCACCTGCGCACAGGGCTGAAAGAATGACCAATGTTAACCCCTAACTCATTATACTACTAAAATCCCACCCTGGGAGGAACTTATCCACCATTTTTTTTTTTTTTTTTTTTTTTTTTTTGGTGGCTGTTTGTAAATATGTTGGGTGGGGGTGTGTGCCATGGCAGCCTAGCACCCAGCAACCTCAAAATCCTGGGCTCAAGCGATCCTTCTGCCTCAG
>CAUYRT010095519.1:0-27127 GCA_963574885.1 Lepilemur ruficaudatus
GCACATGCCTGTAGTCCCAGCTACTCGGGAGGCTGAGGCAGAAGGATCGCCTGAGCCCAGGAGTTTGAGGTTGCTGTGAGCTAGGCTGACGCCACGGCACTCTAGCCCAGGCAACAGAGTGAGACTCTGTCTCAAAAAAAACAAAACAAAAAAAAAAACGAAATGAGAATTCCCTGAGCTCTCTTTGCCACAAAAGGACAAGACCCTTCCACTTTACCTCTCAGCATCACTGAGCGAGACTGGAGACTGACATCTCCAAGATAACACTGTGATTGTCATACGTTCCACTTTATTTTATAATCTTCGTTTATTTTTAGCAGGTAGAATATTCACATGGCTCAAAAATCAATATGATAGAACATGCATATAGATATCTCCGTCCCACCTCTCTCCCATCTAGCATATCACTACCACCACCCACAGCCTCTATTAGTATTTTTTAAGTAGCCTTCAGAGTTTGTTTATGCAACTGCAGGCAAATGTGAAGAAATATCTTAATTTTCTCTCTCTTATATAAAAGTAAGGCAATAGATACGCTGTTCTGCTCCTTGCTTTTTTCACTTAATTTATCCTGGAGAGCTTTTCATAGCAGATCTTAGAGGTCTTCATTGTATTTGACAGTTATAAAGTATCATTGTTTATTAACAATCGCCAGCTGATGGACACTTGAGTTATTTCCAACTATTTCCAATTATTTCCTGCGATTACATACAGGGCTGAAATGAATAAGCTTATATACAAGTCACTTCATATGTGTGCAGATATCTTTAGAGGGAAAAATCACAGAAAAGGGATTGCTGAGTCAAAAGGCACGTTGCCCCCACTGTGCGTTCTACAGCAATGCATGAAGCCCCGGTTTCCCACAGCCTCACCAACAGAGCACGCTGCCGGGCTTTGGGGATGTGCAGTATATTTGGAAAGAACTTGGATTTCATCCTGCTTTCTTTAAGCAGGATTATTTTCTTTTTATTTTATTGTGGTAATAACACTTAACATGAAATCTACCCTCAACAATGCTTTGTTTTGTTTTTTAAGGAGAGACAGGGTCTGGCTCTGTCACCCAGGCTGGAGTGTAGTGGCACAATCATAGCTCACTGTAACCTCAAACTCCTGGGCTCAAACCATCCTCTTACCTCAGATGCCTGAGTAGCTAAGTGCACACCACTACACCCAGCTAATTTTTATTTTTTGTAGAGATAGAGTCTCGCTATGTTGTCCAGACTAGTCTCAAACTTCACCTTAAGCGATCCTCCCACCGTAGCCTCCCAAAACACTAGCATTACAGACATGAGCCACCACACCTGGCCTACCCTCAACAGATTTTTAAGTGCACAATACAATATTGTTAACTATGGGCACAATGTTGTACAACAGCTCTCTAGAACATACCTTGCATCACTGAAAGTTTATACTCATTGATTAGCAACTTCCCATGTCCCCCTGCCCTTGTTCTTGGCATTCACCATTCTGTTCTCCGCTTCGGTGGATTTGACTATTTTAAATACACCATGTAAGTGGAATCACACAATATTTGTCCTTCTGTGACTGGCTTATTTCATTTAGCATAATATGCTCAAAGTTCATCCATGTTGTTTCATATTGCACTGTTTCCTTCCTTTTTAAGGCTGAATAGTATTCCATTGCATGTATATATCACATTTTCTTTACCCATTCATCCAGTGGTGAACATTTAGATCATTTCCACATCTTGGCTATTGTAAGCAGTGCTGCAATGACACCCTGATTTTAATTCTTTCGGAGAAATCCCTGGAAGTGGAATTGCTGGGTCATATAAGCAGGCTTAATTTCATAGTATATTAGACATCTCAGAATCCACCAAAAGGAGGTTAGAACCTGAGGGAAAGTAGATTATTCAGCTCAGCCCCCTCATATTTTAGGAATAAACCAAAAAAGAGAAGGATTTAGCTAAGATCTGCCAGCCCACAGTGCAACGAGCATTCATGGGTACCTGTTACATGCATGGCACCCCAGAGAAGTATCAACAATCTCTGTCCCAGGCGGTAGACATGTGGCAAATACAAAAATCTCTAGAGACAATTCCCGTGTTGGAAGTGTTGATGCACATCTTTCTCTCTTGGCCACGCTTAAAGGATGGGCTGCCTTGGTCAGAAATGAGTTTTTCACCAGCCAGAAGGAATCTGGCTGATTTCCTCCTCCCAGGGGAGAGGTAGGGGTGGGGAAGGAAGAACAGCCTGCCATTGAGAATTCTCCTGGCTATTGTTTGAACAGAAGAATGAGGGTTCTGGGACTTCTTACAGTGATTATTTTTTTAAGTACAAATCTTTTTTTCTAAGAGTAAAAGCAATGCATTTTGTTGAAGAAACTTTGGAAAATGCAGAAAAGCACAAAGAAGAAAATAAAGTTTATAATTATCCCATCACTTAGAGATCATTAGTCAACATTTAACTTCTATTTTTCTAGTCTTCTTTCCATGTGGGGTATATATGCGTATGATATATGTTTTGAGTCTTCTTCCTTTCTTTTAAAAACACAATGAGATTGGCCAGGCGCGGTGGCTCATGCCTGTAATCCTAGCACTCTGGGAGGCTGAGGCAGGAGGATCGCTCAAGGTCAGGAGTTCGAAACTAACCTGACCAAGAGCGAGACCCCCATCTCTACTATAAATAGAAAGAAATTAATTGTCCAACTAAAAATATATATAGAAAAAATTAGCCGGGCATGGTGGCGCATGCCTGTAGTCCCAGCTACTTGGGACTTGAGGCAGAGGGATTGCTTGAGCCCAGGAGTTTGAAGTTGCTGTGAGCTAGGCTGATGCCACGGCACTCTAGCCTGGGAAACAGAGTGAGACTCTGTCTCAAAAAAAAAAAAAAAAAAAAAGACAATGAGATCATAGGGTACATAGAATTTTGTACTCTACTCATTGTTTCCCATACCTTAAAAACTCTGAGGATAAACATAAAAAATATGTGTCAGTTTTATAGGCAAAGATTGGATTTTATTTTTTGCATATCTTTTATTACTAGGAAATTGAACATTTGTTAATATGTTTATTGATCATTTGTATTTCTTATCGTATGAATTACCTATTCATGTTGTTTGTATATTTTTCCATTGGGTTATTAGTCTTTTTCTTATTGATTTTATAAAGTACTTTATATATTAAGGATATTAACCCTTTTTCATAGATCTTCCAAATATTTGCCCTCAGTTTATTGTCTTTGAATTTTACTTTGCATATTTTTTGTCATATAAAAGATGCAAAATTGTATCTAGTTAAATATATCTATCTTTCCTTCATGCCATTTACTGTTAACAGTTTGGTATGTATTTTTCCAGACATTTTCTATGCATATGCAAATATATCTATAAATATATATATAGTTAAAGTTTTCCTGCACATTTGAGATGGCATCATGAAAACTATTCTGTAACTTGCTTATTTCACATATTAGTATATTACAGATATCTTCTCATACAAATATATAAAGATCTATAGAGTATTTCATTGTATAAATTTAATATTATGTTATTAATCAGTTTTAAAATCTTGTTTTTCATTTTTATGTTTAAATATGGCAGTTTTCTGGTATCTGAAAGAAATAGAGATCTAGGTTTATTTATTCCACATAGTGAGCCAATTTTCTCAATAACATTTATAAAATACATTCTTTCCCCACTGATCTGAAATAACTTTGTCATATAGTAAACAGCATTAAATGATAACTATCATATATTAAATATACACATATTGAAAACTTGAGTTTCTCTCTGGCTTTCCTATTTTTCTTCCTTATTTATTCGTAAATCAACTCCATATTGTTCTAGTTATTGTAGCTTTATAATATATTTTAATATCTACAAAATCAATTCCATACCTATCTTTACCAACATTGCCTTGGCTATATCATTTTCTTTTATTTACCTATTTTTTGCATTTACTGAGCTTTGGAACAATGCTGTGAAGTTTCCAAAACATTTATTTAGGATTTTGCTTGGAATTATGCTAGATTAACAAATTACTTGAAGGTTTATTGACATCTTTGCAAAATGATTTTTTTTTATTTAAAAGCATTGTATGTCTCTCTCTGTCTGTTCAGGTTTCCTTCTTATATACACCAATAATGTTTTTTGTCTTCTTTTTATAATCTTGCATTTCATTCCAAGCTTATTCTTGGATATTTTACTTTTTTGTTACAATTGTGAATGGGATCTTAAAAGTATACTCTATGACTACTATTAGTATGTAGGAAAGGACTGGTTGTGTGTACAATTTTTAACTGCTTTTACATTACTGAATATTAATCTATTTGTTTCCAGTTGATTCTTTTTTGGATTCTCACTTAGATGATCATGTTATTTGCAAAAAAAAGGAAAAGAAGGTAGATGGTTTTATTTCTTCTCTTACTGTATTTACATTTGGTTTCTTTTCATTTTCTATGACTTTAGTTAGAACCAATTCTTGGATGTATCAAATACTATATATATTTTTCTTCTGGGATTCTATTGGGATTGTTTCTCTCTCTCTCTCTCTTTCTCATATATGTTCCTTCTTTTCCCCTAATATTTTCATCTCTTTATCCTTTCCTTTGGAGTCCTTGGAGATTTTCTTGAGCTTGTCTTCACATTCTGATTTAATTTCCTATAGCATCTAATATGTGCTTCATTGTTTCTTTTGGATCTTGAAATGCAACAGTCAGTATTTTTATCTTTAAACTACTCACTTTTGGAAAGTTACGGGTGATCGCCATTGTCACAGCCAATGGTCTCTTTGTGGTCCTCATCTCCCTTGATGTCTGTGGCATTGACACCACCTCCACCCCTTCTTGTGTCCGTGACACCAAGGTTCCCTGGCCGTCCTCCTAACTCTCTTCTCCTCAGTCTCTTCCTCCCTCCCACCCTTGAGTTCCCAAGTTCTACCGTAGTCTTCTGTGTAGTCGTTCCCTGACAGTCTCATCGCTTCCCGTATCCACTGGCCGAGTCTTGAGAGAGCTCCAGCCTCATTTAAAGGGTGCCTCCACCTGTATGTTTCAACACCAAACTCTCTGTCTCACAGTCTCCTGACTTTGCCATTGCTGATACGCACGGCACCGTCAGCCTCCAAGCTGTCCAAGATAGAATCTCAGATCAGAGTCAGCCTGGGCGTCTTCCTCGCCCACATCTGCCCTGGGCAGTCACCTCGGGCTGTGGGTTCTCTCCTTTCTCTTCAGCTCTGTAACTGCTCTTGGAATTGAAGCTCTTGTGATTCTTCAGACTATCACAGTTATCAGGGTTTTGGGTTGTCTTTTTTTTTCTCTCTCTAATTTTCATCTTTTACTCCATCCTCATCACATGCCTTCCCCAAAGCACACAGGTGATGTCAGTTTTCTGTTCAAACCATTTTAGTGGATCCTGTTGCATAATAAATTCTAAACGACGTATGACATGCAAGGTTTTCTGTTATCTGCTCCCAAAAACCTTTTCAGCTTTGCCCACCTACCACTCCTTCCCAGATGCCCCGTGGCCCAGCCATTCTCCAAACACTCCCATGCCTTTGCACAAGCCATTCCTGTTGCCCAGAGTGGCCTTTTCCTGGTCCTTTACCTGCTCAGAGCCATTGTGAGTGTGCCCGTATCTCCCTGTCAAGAGGAGGCCAGGACTTCACTCCTCTTACTCTCTTCTTTCTCTCTTACTCCCTGCTCTTCCCTCGCGTTCACCCGTCTAAGCCCCCGTCCAGGTTAATTGCACCCACCACGCATTCCACGTCTGCCCTTGAAAAGCTGATAGCACACAACCATGGAACGTAATATTACCTAGTAACCCTACTCTATACCTGTAGTATACTCATGTTCTCACTTTCTGAAATGACTGTTCCACACCTTCTCAGTCCCCAGACTTCCTATAATCCTTCTTCCTCTGTGACCTTGCCTCTGATTCATTGGAAAATAGGAGCAATCAGAAGACGCCTTCCTCCTTTCTCAACAGCACGTCTTCCAGTTCTCTTGCACCTGAACCCGTATCCTCTGCTCCTACCTGAGACCCAGACCTCCACTTCCGCTCTGGGTCTTGTCCCCTCCCACCTTCCAGAGTTGGCTCTTGCAATGAGCCTCTTCCTCCTCTCTGCCATGTGCCTCCATTTCTCCTAGATCATTTCCATTGGTGTGCAGAGATGCCTGACTATCATCCATCTCTTTAAAAAAAAAGATCTCTTGACTTTTCCTTCTCTCTAGTAACAGCCACTCTGTGCCTCCGCTGTCCACACCAAAACTTCCCTTCTTATTATCATCTTTCATAGCCATCTCCCATCTCAGCTCGACTTACTCCCATCAAACCTCAGTCCTTTCTACTCCACTGAAACTGGCCTTGTCAAGATACGAGTGATCTCCAAGTTGCCACATCTGTGTCCTCATCCGGCCCTGCCTTTCAGCAGCATTTGACACAGCTGGTCACTTTCTCCTCCTTGAGATGCTTTCTGTCTTGGCTTGCATGCCACCTGCTCTGCATGTGTTCCCCTCACCTTTTGGCCTCCACATGCCCTTTCCCAGATTCTCCCCTCTTCTCCATGTTAGCATGTTCTGGAGTTCAGTTGTAGGACTTCTTTTCTTCTTTGTGTCTGCTCTACAGATTTAAAGATCATCTATATGTCAATGACTCCCACATCTATACATCCATTCCTGATCCCTCCCTTAAACTGCAGACTCTGACATACATAATAGATTATCTTCTCAGAGGCATTTCGAACTCAACGTGTCTAAAATGGAACTCTCAGTGTGTCCCTTCCAACATCCTCCTCTGCAAGTCTTCTCTGCCCCATGAACTGGCCCCAGGTGCTCGAGCCAAAAACCCAGGAGTCATCTTCAATTTCCCTTTCTCCATCCCCTTCTCACTGCCCTACTATCCAGTCCATCAGCAAACTCCATTGATTCTATCTAAAAATACTTCCTGAATCCATCTATTTGTTTCTGTCTCCATTGCTACCATCTTGGTACAAGACACCACCATCCCGTACTATACTACTTGCAATGGTCTCTTAACTGGCCTCCTGGCTTCCTCTCTGGCCTTCTGCCCATCATTCATTTTCTAGCCAAACAATCTCCAAAAAATGTAAATCAGAGCATATCACTGACCTGCTTTAAATCCTGCAATAGTTTTATGTTGCACTTTGAATAAATTCCCACATCTCACCCAGGCCTAAGAAGCCTTCTGTGGCCTGGCCCTGGCCACCTCTCCCACCCGCCCCATCCACTCTCCCCCTTGTGTGTGCCTGGCCACAGTGGCGCTCTTTCTGTTCCTCAAAGCCTACCTCTTGCCCATCTGAAGGCCTTTGTGGCAGCTGCTTCCTCTTCCTGGGATGCTTACCACCTCTCATCCCACCCCGTTTTATTTTTGTCATAGCACTAATCACAACTTGATGTTTCCTTGCTTATTTATTTATTTTTATCATCTGTGTCTCTTACCTAGAATAAAAGCTTCCTGAAAGTATGGCTCTTACTGTCTTGTCTCTGTTGGCTTCCTAGCACCTGGAACAGCTGCTGGCAGTAGTAAATGGCTTGTTGAAGGCATGAATGAGTCCTAGGGTCCCTTGCAGTTGGTATCGTTCCTGACACAGAGTGGGTTCTCACATGTTTGCTGAATTAACAGATAAGTCAGTCCAACTACACTGGAAGCTTCTTGAGGGCAGAAGCACTGTTTTAGGTTTCTTTATTTCCTCCACATCACCTAGAATGGTGCTAGGGACTCCCAAGTGCTTCTTAAATATGCCTGTTGGATTTATTCTTCCTCACAAAGGGAGAGCCACAAATCCTGCTGTCTACTTCTCTGAACAAACATGTGACACAAGGGGAATGAAAACAAAGAAGTGGGTAGGAAGCCGCATTCTTGGTTGGGATTCTTGGTTGGGATGGTGCTAAAAGGAGAGTCTGTCCCCTTGTTATTGCCCTATGAAACTTCTAGCAGGATGCTACATTACTGTTTGGTGTGTGTTACAGGGTGCAAGCTATATCCTGGTGATGGTGGACCCAGATGCCCCTAGCAGATCGGAACCCAAAAACAGATTCTGGAGACACTGGCTGGTAACAGACATCAAGGTAAGCAGACCACGAGGTGCTTTCTAACTTTTGTTGGGTGGCTGGAACGTCCTCATTCTGTGCAGTTCTCAGCTCTCATTCAGGAGGTTTGGCAACTAGGACAGGCAGGGAATCCTGTGTCAGGTTGCCCCCAGCACTCAGATGTCACAGCCCTCCCAAGTTTCCTAACAATTTCAAAAAATGTCCCAGGGCTAGGGGTACACTGGCAAACCAGTTCTCAGGCCAAGGGGACAAGGGAAAGCCCTGGTTTCTAGTGTTTGCTGATTTTTATGGTAGAAACAAATTCTCCCACCGTGGTCTATTTGGTCCCAGTGATACAAGAACTGACTCACACAGTTTCTGAAAGTTTAATGATTGGCTGCAGCACACTGCTGGATTTGAGGGCACCGAGGTGATTCTGTGTGGTCCTGTCCTGATGGGGCCAAGGGCAGGGAAGAGGTGTGGCGATTTCCTTTTCTTTGTACAGAAACAAGGGACTGCCCCTCACCTTTGTGTCTTTGTCGTCACCATAGTTGTGAAGGAGCCTGGCTCACCCTTTGCAGAGTAGGCTCATCAGATTTGGTGGATTGTTGGTGGGCATTATGTGGCTCTATTGCCAGACAAGTTTTGGATACTCTGAGTTGAACTGAATTGGTCCAATTTCTCACTGAAGTGCTTTTTGGAGCTTTTACTATCCTAACAAGCCCTATATAATATGCATTTATTTCCCGATCTCTCTTGATTATTGAATCTTTTGTTCGTGAGTGCCTGGCAGTGTACTTTGGGGAAGTCCACGCTAGCCCCAAATATTCACAAATCTATGCCTAGAAAACCCGCAGATGACCTTTGCAAAGAGTGTGCAAAGGCATCAACCCTGCAAGATGGTGGGAACCCAGAACTAGAAAAGCTAAGTTTGGGTTTGGATCTTGGCTGGTTACGAACTCAGTGACCTCTGGCAGGTCACCAGGAACCTCTCTGGGCTTTCGTCCGTATCCGTAATATGGGAACCGTGCTACTGACTTTGTGTGGTTGTCTTGATGAGCCAATGAGATAACATATTGAGAGCACTTTGAAAACAGAGAGAATTCCACAACTATAAGGAGTTTGTGTTTTTCCTTTAGAGCTATGGGCAGGGGAAAGGGTGTCAGTCTGAACTAGCTGCTGACTCTGCTGTGCAAGGTAGGGACTCTCACCGTCACTGAGCTGGGGTGAGGGGAGTTACCCTGGTAACAATCCCATGGCCCTGTGACCCAGGCCCTTCCTAGCAAGCTCCGGTGCACAGCCCTCCGTAGCGGCTGTGGTCCTGGAAGGGGCTTCCCCAGGGAAGACTCGAGCAGCAGCTTCTGGACAGTGCCAGAGCCGGTCTCCATTACTGCACGTGCCTCCCCAGCCGAGCACCCCGCCTGGCGAAGAGTTTTGGAAACACCACAAACATATAAAGGGACAGGGAGGGGAGCAGAGGGCACAACAGGGGAAGATACGGCCTCCCCCATCCAGTCTAGGGCATTGCCATTTTCTGGGCTTGGGCCTCCCTGGAAGTCACAGGGTGAAACACCCAAGAGAGGAGTGTTGCTCTGAAGGTCATGTTCCCGGTCCACCCCACACACCCAGGGCTTCCTGCGACAGGGCTCTGCTGGGCATTTCAGAGGCCAGAGCACAAGAGCAGTTATAGATGGGATGATTTCAGATTCGAGGGGCCTTGGGACCATGAGGTTGCCTCTCTGACAAGCCTGAAGGCCCCCACCCCCTCATCCCCTATACTCACTTAGGACGGACCTCTCACATGAGCTCTGTGCTGCAAACATGGGTTTGGCCTCAGCAGCCCAGCTTAGAAGCGGAGCGGGTGGCAGGTGGCAGCTGTCAGGCAAGGCTGCTAAGCCACGGAGCTTACAAGGGCCACCTGCCCGGGTGCGGCCCTCGGCCTTCCCGCTCAGGCCGGAGGAGGCTTGGGCTTCAGTCACATTTTCACCCCCCTCATCTGAGTGTCTGGCAGGAAGTGGCAGCTACAGCCCTGTCCACCTGCCTCCAAATTCCACCAGCCGCAAAGACTGTCAATCCAATTCATTTAGATCTCAGGTTCTGGACCTCGACCAAAGGAAGAGAGGGCTCGAATCAAACCCAGGACACTTCCTTTGTGTTGCTGTTTGCAGTTGCTGGGTGGGTCTCAAACAATAGAAGGCATTCAGATCAGTAGGCAAGCTTGTTACAATGGAGATTCCTGGGCACCACTGCGCCTGCTGAACTTGCACTTCAGTTGGTCTCGAGAGAACCGTCCACATTTAACAAGCATCCAGGAGTCAGCAGCTTGAAGGAAGCCCCAGAGTCCAGTGTTGGGAGGCCTTGGTCATTGTTCGCATCACTCCTTTGTGGAACGATTTTTGAGTGAAAAGCACTTTCAAAACTTTTGAAGCTGGCCATGACTTTGTGAACTAGGCGTTATCCCCATTTCATAGATGGGGAAGGCAACCTAGAGAGGGTGAATGATGCAGCCTCTCGGCTGGCAGGTTGTAGAGGTGAGTCTTCAATCCACACCCCGACTCCAAACCACACGCCCTTCCTACTGTGCCCTGCGATCTCTCCCATCTCTCCCATGGACTCCACTGTGACCACAAGCCACCACGCCCCCTCTGTAAGATGGGAACATCATCTCTGTGGTTCCCCCACCACCCCTCAGCTCACTCCCAGGGCTCTATTTCTGACAACCGTTTATAGGTAGATGCTTCCAGGGAACCCTCCTCAGGGAACACTATCTTGCTAAATAAAGCACACCTGTTAAGTGTTGTGACCCTCATAAAACTACACCCTGCATACCATCATTATCCAAGCAGCCTCAGCAATAAAGCACCCCATAAAGTCACTGTAGATGTAGTGTACCTTTGGCCCCGTGATTCACAATGACCACAGAAGCAAACTTGGTGGAACCTAGGCTGGCCTTGATGTTAGGAGTGCAGGTCTGATTGGATAGTGGACCAGGCCGCGGCCAGCAGAACCTCTCAGGGAGGATAATATTTTGACAGGCTATCCAGGTTGAAACAGGACAGCAATCAGTTCTTAGAAACACAGAAAACATCTGTAGCCTCTCCATCCCCTTCTCCCAAGAGAGCCTGCAGTGTCTGGCATAAAGTAGGATAAAGCTCCAGACCTGTAGACAACTTAAATAAAAACTAGGAGTTATCCAGGCACAGTGGCTCATGCCTGTAATCCTAGCACTCTGGGAGGCTGAGGCAGGAGGATTGCTTGAGCTCAGGAGTTTGAGATCACCTTGAGCAAGAGTGAGGCCCCATCTCTACTAAAAATACAAAAATTAGCCAGGTGTTGTCATGCACACCTATAGTCCCAGCTACTTGGGAGGCTGAGGCAGGAGAATGGCTTGAGCCCAGGAGTTTGAGACTATCCACGGTGATATAGCAAGACCCTATTTAAAAAAAAAAAAAAAAAAAGAGCAAGGACTGTGTAGCCAGACTGCTGTGATTCAAATCTCTAATCCACCATTAATAGCTGTGTGATCTTGGGCTAGTTGCTCAACCTCTCTGTGTCTCAATATACTCACTTGTAAAGTGGAAATACTAATAGTCCCTGCTGTTATGAAGCTTACCTGAGTTATTTTAAGTAAAGTGCTCAGAACAATGCCCAGAACACATAGTAAGCCCTATATAATTGCTTGCTATTAAGTTATTATTATCGCTGTAAGTCGAATATCTAGCTACGCTGGGGTTACAAATGCAAACAAAACAGAGGAAGGTTCTGCCTGCACAGGGATTCTATTCTAGAGAGACCAAGGAAGGAGTCTGCAGCACAGTCAGCACAGTCGTAGTATTATGAGGGCCCCGGGGGCTTCCTAGGGGTAGAACTTCCTATACCTATGGGTTCCCATTAGCTCGGGAACAGGACTAGGCTTCAGTCCCCAAACCTGGCCAGACTAGAGCAGGCAGGAGGACGCATACATAGAAAGCGTGCTGTCCTTCTTGGCCCCCTCTTTGAAACTTTCTTATCGAGCAAAAGAGATTTCTAACAGAACATTGACAGATAACACCTTTCTCCCCCAAAAGTCCTCAGCTTTTCCTTCAAGATATTTTTCAGTTCTGATTCAATCTAACTAATAATCTTTATGCTGAAGGCTTATTAAGATATCAATTAATTTGCATCATTCATTTCAGAAGAAACACTTATTGGTTCATCTTTTATTTGTCTCTGAAATTAGTGCTCAGGGCTTTTCATGCAGACATTTTCATTAGGCATTTTATTGTTAATGGGAATATTGAACACAGGAAGATGGTATATTAATACCTTCCACAAAGAATATCATGATTGGTGACAAAGAACGCTAAGAACAATTAAGGAGACAAGAGTACCTTTTTTCTTCCAAAAAAGAAAATCTTCCTAGAAACCGTCAATGGTTCTAAAATTTGCCCTGAATATCTTTTTTGTTTTAAGAAAGAAAAGGCAACCGGCAAGTTCATGTCTCCCTTTCATTCGGTGCCCTCAACCTTTGGCAGCTGTAAATGCAACCAATTCTGTGTTGAATTAAAAGGGCCTCTAAGGGGTCATTATTCTGTTTACTTTTCTATAGGGTTAAATTTTTCCATCATTAGAGATAGTTTTAAGGACCCCTAAGTGTGTTAGGTGAATCAGACAAATGGGAAACCCAAGAAACAGGGCAGGGTTACAGCTCCCCACTGTCTAGCCGTGTGGTTGGCACGTGCCGGGACGCTTGTGCTGGAGAGAACGGGCCCATTGCTGAGCAAGCCGCCTGACCTCCCTGAGACGGCAGCTTCTCCTCCGCAAAACCCACAGAAATCCTCACTCTCCAGGGCTGAGACAAGGAAAAAGGAAATTACATATGCAAAGAGGAGAAGCCTCCCTAGAGAGAGGCGCTACAGAAAGTGCACGTCTATCCTTGTTCCTAATCAATGGAGCCGCCGAGCCTGTCGACATTTAAATATACATGTAGAAATAATTACATAATGTGATTTTCTGCATACCCAGATCCCAGCTAGCGATGAACAGAATGAACGATCTTTATCTGGACCACATGTTCAGCTGAGGAGGTCAACCCAAGGAAATGGGATTAATAATTGTTTATTTATTGGGAGCTGTCTTTTCCGTTTTACCGTCGATGTCGTACGCTTGCCTGTGCATGCAGTGACCTGTACGGTGAGGGTCCATTTTACATAGTAAACAACTGAAACACATAACTTATGCTCCCTAAGAGCACGTAGGTTCAGATGTGTGGGCCATCAAGAGCATTTGTGGTGGGGACAATGCAGAGGTAGTCCTGGTTATAAACCAGACCTGTACAAGGCCACTGTGAAGGGAAAGGATTCTGGACTTTAGGCTCAGATGAACCAGAGGAGGTTCCAGGCTCAGTTTCTTCGCCATTAAAATGTTCATGATAATGAAATCTGTTTCCCAGGGTCCAATGAGATTAAGCCTCCTGACACAGGACTTGCAGGACCTCGATAAATGGGCTTCTCTCCCTGACCACCCCTCACTTTGACATCCCTTAGACTATTAGACTCATGTTTTGCAAAGTAAAAATTCCAGGCAGCGTCCAACACAGCTCACCCTTCTGCCTTCCGAGTCCACATGGATTCAGGCCCAGTGGTGAAGGCCTAGCGCGACCCAGGCTTGCTTTGGTGGAGGCGGTAGCCGGGGGCGAGAGGGGGAGGCAGCCAGTCCCATCATCTAGCCTCTGGGGATTGCCCTGTGATTCCCGCTAGACCAGAGCAGGCCCCCTGGAGTCATCCCAGACCACAGCCATGCATGGGGCTGGGCTGCAAGCAGTGGTCGAGCTCACAGTGTGTGCTCCATGTTCAAGGGCCATAGCCCTTTCCTCCCTAACACTTTCCACCTCTATTTTTAACACAAGCCAGCACCCCTCGCCAGCTCCTTATCACTCAGCCCCACTCTCCTGTCATTGTCCCACCGCAGAGATGCCTTTGCTCCCATTCAAAATAATTTAAATAAAATGTTGCTACAAAGTGGAATATTATCTTTTGATGAATGTTTTTAAAGCCCTTTAGGTTTTCATGGTAATTTGCGATGTGAAATTATTTGGAGATAAGAGCCAAATTAGCTCTCGTATGCTGAGGTCGCTGTGTCCTGTTATCCATGTGAGCAGTGTTTAAATATAATCAGCCCTTAGACTAATGCAGCATAATTGTTCATTTGAAATAGCTTTTTTTACTCCATTCAATGAGTCATTAAAATATTCAAGGGATAATGCAGTGAATTGGAAATGAATTTATCATATTATCCCATACATGCTGTAGTGCTTCAGGTAACTAAGGAGAAAGAAAGAGCGAGCGAGAGAGAGAGAGAGAGAGAGAGGGAAAGAGAGAGAGGAAATATGAATGCAAGGTATCCGGGCAGGAAGGGAGCCAGTATGTACAGGAATATGGTAAACAAAGCGCTTTAGTCGGTTTATGGCAAGCATGTATAGAAAGGCTGACTAGGAGGAGTGAAAAAGAAAGAAAATGCTGTTCTTCGAGGAGGTCTCTCTCTCTCTCCCCCTCAGCACTCAGATTCTGTGCTCCAACTCAGCTCCGCTGTTAACTTATTTTTATCAAATATGTTTATATCAGAAAGTCGTTATGGAAACCAATTCTGCCATCCAGGAGAATTCCTGGATCAGGCAGAAAACTAACTCTCTCTCTCTCTCTCTCTCTCTCTCTCTCTCTCTCTCTCTCTCTCTCTCTCTCTCTCACACACACACACACACACACACACACACACACACACGCACACACACACCCATACCCATAAGATACCCCAAAAGGAGCAGCACAGTCTGCTCGCCCAACTCTGCACTGGGCTCTGAGGGGCAGAGGGCGGTGCCTAGCTCTGCATCATGGGCAAAGCTATAAGATGAATAAGGCTGAGACCAACAGTCCACATCCACTCTTGCTCTGACATGAAGAACCTAGGCATGTCACTGTCCACGGAGCCTTGGTCGCCCACCCCTGCGCAGATGCTCTTAGGAGGAGGTGGTAGAGGCAGGGCTGTGGCTGGCAGCATCTTTGAGCACAGTGATCCTTTCTTGATCTCAGAAAGTTCTGACCATTTGCATTGTTTACACTACACCTGGAATAATGTCTTCTGGCCACGCTAGTTTAAGAGGGATAGTGACCAGCGTGAGGAAAGCAACCAGCATGGTGAGGTTCTCTAGAAACCGTGTCAGGCCAGCGACAGCCAGAAGTAGGGAAGGTTAGCCTACTGGAACAACCTGGAAGCTTAGAATGAGTTGCCTTTACAGAGTCGAGGAAATCTCACTGGAGGGCGGACGGGTCCTGCTCTAGCAGAATCAGAACCAGTGGGTGAAGATTTACAAGGAAACAAATTTTGGCCCCACGTGAAGAACTTTCTAAGAATCTGAACCACCTAGAAACTGAGCATATACCCTACAGAGGAGCACATTCTTTATCCCTGAAAGTAATTTTTCACAGGTTGGCCCAGGAAATTTCCTCACTGGGTAGAGACTGGTGCAGAGGACCTGTAAGATGTATCCCTTGGCACCTCCAAACAATGTCTCTGCCTGCCATATTTCCTGTCCTGGCCAGAGAGACACTCTTCTTACAGTTACAGCCGCATAACATATTAACAACAACAGGAACAATTAGAGAAGAAAGAATAAAAAGGAAGGAGGCGAGAGGAAGAAGAAAAATAAGAAAAAACATTTGCGTACTTGATAAAAACATTTGCGTACTCAAGTGGGAGACATACGCTTCCCACGAACGTCTCACGTCGTCCTCACGAGAGCCCTAAGAGGGAGACAATAGAGAGAGGAAAACTGAGGCCCAGAGTGGGTAAGCAACTTGCCCGAGTTGTCACAGCTACCCAGTGGCTGCATGAGCTTTGAGCCCAAACCCTACACATTTCCTTCTGTGACCATATTGCCCCTCTAGAGTCTAGACAGGTTCCATACCCACTACCTAGGCCCAGCCTGTGTGACAGCTTATATTAGGGCCAGGTGTGGGTGCTGGTGTAAGTGGGGTGGTTTGAGGCTGGTGGCCCCTGTACCTTTAGCCATGCCCACCTCAACCATGGCACAGCTCTAGACCTCAGGCTTCGAGTGCAGTGTGGACACAGGAGGTCGAGTCTCCTGCTCACTGTGAGCACAGAGTTTACCTCCCTGAGTCTGTCACCTCACCTGTCCAAGGAGACTAACGTTGACCTCACAGGATTGCTGAGGATTCAATGAGGGACAATTTGTAAAATGCCCAGCACGTAGCGCCTGGCGCTTAGAGTTGCTATGTATATTCTGGTTCTCTACTCCTTCCTCGTCTGTCACTCTAAATCCTCCATAGGAAGCTTAGATACAGAACATATGTCACCCCCAAGAGGTAGGACAGGGCCTGGCCAGAAGAATGAGCTGCCCTTATGGTTAGCACTTAAAAGACCTCGAGGGAGAAAAGCCGCCAGCAGGCATCAGACTTAACAGGGAGGTGTCAGGACCGGCTGTTTGACCTGCAATGCGCTAGCACTGCGGCTATTTAATAGAATAGAATAAAAATAAGTAAATAGTTGATGAATATATGTTAGGAATTTAAAATGTGGTTTTAATGCTGCCCAGTTGGAAAGATAATGCCAACATACAGGAAATAATTAGAGCGTAATACTCAGTGGTTTAGAGTCAACTCTAATGGACCCTTTAGACTCGGAGAGCTGGGGGAGTTGTGAGCACCCAGGCAATGCCTCCTCCTTCAAGGCTCAGCTCAGATGTCACCTCCGCCGCAAGACTTGCTCTGACGCCCCCAGACTGAGTCAGTCGGTCCTGCCCGTGCTCCTGCCACACTCAGGCTAACCTCAGTTAGCGACCTCATTATTATTTATGCATCTCTTTTCCCTCTTAGACCATGAGTTCCTGGAGAGCAGAAATCTATCTTACTCTTACTATATCCCCAGCACCTAGCACTGTGCCCAGGACATAGAAGGCCCTCAGTAAATGTTGAAAGAATGTATGAATAAAGGCCTGAAGGAAAGAGTGAATAGAAGAAAGAAGGAAGGGATGGATGGATGGAGGTTGGGTAGGTGGAGGATGGAAGGTGGAGGTGGTGTCTCTGTGTGATGACTTCACAGTGGAGAGAGGAGTTGACCTTGGCCTTGAATGATGAGCAGGCCTGGAAAAGTCAGAGGATATGAGATTGCATTTCAGGAAGGGAACAGCATAACTAAAAGCTCAACATTTGAATGGGTTAGACAAAAGAATCATGAACATAAAATTAAAAGCCAAGATGGCTGAGTCAATTGAGGCCCTTATCACTTGTCTCTAGATTGTTATTGCAAAAATCTACTAACTGGTTCCCCTCCTATAACCTCACTCCCTACAAAAGTATCAACCTTTCCTTCATGGGATGATTTTTCTAAAATCTAGACAAGATCATGTTACTTTCCTATTTGCAGCCCTGCAATGACTCCCTGGTATCTCAAGACAGAGTCCCATCTCCCCAGAGTGTTGTTCAGGGCCTTTGAGGCGCTGGCCTCTGCCTCCTCCCACAGGCCCTGTGGTTTCCTGCTGATCTGCTTATGGGGTCTCTGCTGTCACACCTCTGTGGACTATTACTTGCTCTCTCCCCTGTTCCTCAAAGCCCTTCTGCGGTTTGCAAACACATGGTTGCTTTAAATGAGTTAAGATCTCTAGATGACTTACACTTTCCTGGTCCAGAAAGAGCTTAGATTTGCAATCACAAAATCATTTCCAGAAATAGGAAAGGAAAATGTGGATTCCTGAATTTAGGCTGGTGAGTGTAATATCAATCCTCATCAACATTCAAAAACAGTTTAATAAGCGGATGGTCTGAGACAACGTACAAAAAAAAAACATTAGGAGTCAGCATAGGTTCACCAAAAACAAGTCACATGTGACAACTCAGGTGTCTTTGTCGGTAAATGCTCTGATCCTTGGACCAGGAAAAAGCTGTCAGTAGGCACAGCACAACTTGACACAAAGCATTAGACCATGTTAATCATAGTAGTCTTGTGGGCAAGGGGGACAGATATGGCTTCAACGACTGTTGTGTTAGGTGAGTTTGTGGCTTGTTAACAAATCATTCCTGAAGAATGTTGACAAATGAATTAGGATCAATCCTAAAGTTTGTCCCTGGTGACAGGCCTCAGGTTCTGCCACACTCAGGCAAACCTCAGTTAGCGACCTCATTATTATTTATGCATCTCTTTATTATATCCTCTGACTTTTTCCAGTATTTTTATTGATAGCATGCTCACCAAATTTGCAGGTCACACTAGGCTTCAAGGAATAGCTAACATGATGGGTAACACAAAACAGTTAATTTCGGCAAATCAGAAGATGTGCTTGCACTGAAAAAAATAAATTCAATAGGGATTAATCTAAAGTTCTATATTTAGGTTCCAAATCAATTGCACACATACAGAATGGGGAAGATCTGGCATGCCAGAGGTTCATGAGGGGAAAAGATCAAGAGGAGTTTTAGTTAGTTTATAAGCTAATTTTAATCTAAATTTTAAGCTAGTAATAGAGTGTCAAACCATAATGCAGGAGCTAAGACAGTTAATATAATCTTAGATCACAGCAGAAGTAGAGGCTTTGGATCATTGAGGAGTTACAACTCTCCTTCTGTGTGTCGGTCAGACCACTTCATTCATTCATTCACTCAGCATGTGCTCAGCACATCTTAGGCGACAGGTTTCATTCCACACTGCAGATCAAAAGGTCATAGGATCAAATCCCTTCTGTTAAGGGTCACTAACAGGTGAGGGCAACAGAGGCAAAAATCAATGACTCCACCAGAGTGGAGAGCGCGGGGTGGAGTTAAGTCCTGAGAACCATGGAGATGAGAAGGTGGGGGAGGGGGAAGGCTCCCAGAGGAGGCCGTCTGTGAACAGAGTACAAAGTCACCAGGGAGCAGTGAGGAGAGGGCATCTGGGCAGAGGGAGTGGCGGGAATGAGCTGAGTGTTTTCCAGAACAGAAAGGGGCCGATCTGGCTGGCGCAGAGTGGCCAAGGGGAAGCGTGTAGGAGACGAGGTCAAGAGGGCGCCCAGGGAGGCCAGGAAGAAGGCAGGGTCTAACCCTGGCCTGTTAGAGTCACCAAGAACCACACAGCAGACCAGTTAAATCGGAACCTCTGGGTGTGGAGCCCAGGCTTCCTTGTCTTCAAGGCTCCTCAGAGGACGTCAGTGTGCATCTGGGTGCAGGGAGTGGAAGTGGGAGTTGCTGTTAGAGGGGTATAAAGTTTCAGTTCTAGAGACCTGTGCAGCATCGTGCCCATCGTTAGCAACACTGTCCTGTACACTTAAAAACTGTAAAGAGGGTAGATCTCATATTATGTGTCCTTACCACAGTAAAAAAATAAATAAATTAAAAATGTGTACCTGGGTTTGAGAACCACCGATGTAGGGCCTTGATCAGGCTTGAGCAAGGAATTTGGCACACGGACTACAGGAGGACTTTAGGCAAAGGATAAAAACTGCCTTCTGTTTTTAAAAGATCACTCTGACTGCTGTGGGGGTTGGGGCTACAGGTGGTCGGAAGAGGTCATTTTGCTCCTTGGGGACAGATAACACGGCTTGTCCAGGCAGAGGACAGCTTCAGGACCTGTGGCAAGATTGGGAGCCAACAGGAAGTGCTGGTAGATTCCACGCGGTGGGGGAAGCATGGCTGGAGGATGGCCCCTAGGTGGGGCCTGAGCCCTTTCCTGAGATGGGACGCTAGAGGGCAGGCAGGTTAGGAGACAGGGCATCGTCTAAAGCTCTGCTTAGACATGTTCATTCTGAGACTCCTTTTAGGCCTCTGGGTGGAGATTTTAAGGAAGAGATTGAATGAGTCTTGAACTCCCGGGAGAGGCTAAGACAGGAGGCCTGGCTTTGGGATGTGCATGTGGTATTAAAGGCCAAGGGGCCACTGCCTCTCGAGGGGTGAGTGAGTTGTCTCTGGAGTTGTTCAAGGAAGAGCTGTCTGCCAGGGGTTGGGCTAGACTGGTTCTCAGATGCTGGGACTTTATAAATGAATCTGACCCCAGCCCACCCAGAGCAGAGGAGAGGCAGGGAGGCCAGGTGGTGCAGGGCCTCGGGTCGGCTCTGTTTAGCAGGGGACTGGGTGATAGTTGGGAAAGAGTTTGGGGCCAGGATTCAGAAGGCCACTCGTCAGCCAGGTGATGCTGCTCCTGTCCCTGCCCCTCTATGAGTCTCTATTATCCCACCTGCAAACTGAGCCAGGTAGGTAGATTTCGGTGAGAGCGCCAAGCTCTGGCAGTTTATAGTTCCATACTCGATCCTCCACTAAGCAGCCCCCAACCCTTCCTTTTGCCAAAATGGTGTCCATATGCACAAGACACTCCCCTGGGCCTCCGAACACATAAAATGAGCTCCAAGTTCCGCCTGATTCCCTGGGCACTTGCCCCCCCAGTCAACAAAGCGTTTCAGAACACCAGCGAGAGTGGCATTATTGGAGGGAGATGGTGGAAGTCACTCTCATTTATTTGAAAAGATAAATCGCTCACTAGTGCTTTATTATTAGTAACACCTGCCTGGAAGCCCACTTCCCTAGGGATTTGCAACTGTCGGCTGGGACTGGTGTCTGGTGGGCCTTGCAAACCTCAGCTACAGACCACGGAAGACCAGAGTGGGCCATTGAGGGGGGCGAGGCCTGAACAGCTCTCCTTTCAGGAGGGTCAGCCAGCAGCCTTCTGCAGGAACGGGAGGAGGACAAGCCCCGGGCAGGAGACGTGTTAGGGTGTAGCTGCAGGAACCCAGGCATGCCAGGGTGAGAGACAGGCTTAGCATGGGGGCAGCAGGGATGGGGAGGAAGGCCCAGAGGCTTCCCGGGGCCCTCTTGCCAGCCTCCACCCAGAAAGACCACAGTGGAGCTGGTGTGGAGAGATCAGAAGCCGAGGACCACATCGCCGGTGGCCCCTAGTCAGGAGCGAGCAACACCGTCCTCCTGCCGTGGGCTCTGTTGCTTCCCAGAGAGAAGAGGAGGAGGAAACCACAGTCCAGAGTGCTCAGGAAGAATCTGGAGACTGCCTGGGAGTGGAGGGGAGGGGCAGAGGGGAGGGAGTTAGGGTGGAAGGATAGCTGCCCAGAGCTCTCTGAGCCGCTGGCCTGTTAAGGCCTTGGCTAAGAATTGGCTTTTTCCTTTCAAAGAGGGTGGAAGTCACTGTTTTCTTGTCTCAGTTGATGAACAGATTCTGGGTGGCAGGAGTCACCATAGAAACAGGTGCTATCTTAAGCAAATGAGCCTTATTAACCTTAAGAGTGGTGGAGTTTTCACAAGATTGCACATATAGGGTAGGAGGGAGAGTGGGGTTTGGTGGGGGGAGGGCCGCAGTGGCTGGGAGCCGCGTTGCCGTGGCTCTGGGTGTGGATGCATGTGTGTGCGTGTATGTATGCGTGTGTGTGCATGTATGCGTGCATTGCATGTGTGTGGACGCCCATCTACACATCCTTTTGCAAAACCATTCCCCAGGGGATGAGCTCAGGTTCTGCCTTTTCCCTAAGAAACACGCATTTCCCCCAAAGAAACCTCCATCTCCCTGGGAACTGGCCTCAAGGTAGCAGAGGCCAAAAGCCCTGCTGCTACCCTTAACTCTTTCTCCCACTGCTGTTTGCGGTCCCTGCATGTGTCCTCCTGTCTACTGCGCATCAGGAATAGATACCTCCCTGAGGACCTGGCAGCCAGGAAGCAGGGCCTGCTTTGCTCCTGGAGGCAGCGCGGTGCAGTGGGGAGTGCGGGGATGCTGAGGCCAGGTAGACCTGCAGACATGTGGCCGCTCCATGACTCTGAACAGTGACCTGCCTCTGTGAGCGCCAATCTGTAAAGGCAAAAACACCCTGTACCTCCCAGGGCCGATGTGAGACACCAACGAGATCATGCATGTCAACGTACAGTGTCTTTCTACCCTCCCGCCTGTAACCGGCCTCTTTTTGCAGCGAGGAGGGGACTCTCTTCTCAGTCGCAGCTGTGGCTGCTTAAAGGTTGTTGCAAGGCTACAGGGTTCATCTTTCCCCACTATGATCTCATTGGTCAACAGATTTCCACCACTGTGTGAGTTCTGTGCTCTGCTAGGTGCTGGGGGAGGCACAGAGGAAGGTTAGGACCAAGAGCCTGCCCTCAGGGAGGTTGGATGGCAGGAGGGGTGTGGGAGAGGTGGAGTTGGGTGGGGCCTCAAAGGTGGGTAGGCTTGGGGTAGGCAGGAAGAGTATCCAAGGAAAGGGGCCTGTATTTGCGTCTAGAAGCAAAGGCAGCCACATTCTGGACTGTTCCTGGGTTATGAAGGGTAATTAAGAAAAGAAATTGGCACTCTCCCACAGGCAGTTGTGCATATTGGCTCAGGAAGTACATCTACTGCTCTCTCAGCCTTGCCCTGGGCAGGCCACTCAACGCTGGTTATCACAACACCTGCCCCAGACTGGCTCCGACTCCAGGGAATAAACCTGAACTCTCATCCTGGGGGCTCTGAGGGACAGTCCCGTGAGGCCCTATCATGTCCACCCTGCAGCCTGAGGTGCAGTTTGCCCAGGGAGACGAGATGGAACCAGCCTGCCCGGAGACTATACCCTGGAGGGCACCTGGAAGGGGGGGCTTCTGTTTCCTTTGCCATGAAGAGTGAAGAGTCACAACACATGCCTGAAGCTGGCACAGGGTGACAGCACAGTTGAAGGACTATTCCCTGCATCATAGATTTCTAGATCTTAGAGCTGGAATGGCCCTAAGATTCAGATGGTCCTATCCCTCCATTTTACAGATGAAGAAACTGAGGCCCAAGGGCACACAAGCATGTCAGTGCAGAGTGTGAGCCAGAATTGAGGTGTCCCAACGTTTAGTCCTACTGCTTTTTCTGTTCCCTGCCCCAACCTTGCTGAATGAGAGAAGCCACCATCCAGCCCAGGGCAGTCCCTGGGTGATTCGCCAAGTCTCCAGGTCCTCTGAGGCACAGGAGCATCTTTTGGGTCAGAGTATAATGAAGAAAGGGAAAGTTTCCCATGGACTGCTCAGCTCTCACCTCCTCTCTCTTTTAAAATCAAAATTTGGCATTTTGTGAGCCTCACCTGACCCCTGCCAAGGACTGCAATTTTAGAGGTTCTGGAAAAGTTCTCCCAATCCACCCATCCCTGCTCCCAAACTATCTTCCCCATTGCCTTTAGAGATGCCTAAAATTTTGGCACTTACTAGCAGGGAAAGCTGAAAGGGCTACTCACTGGGGCAAGGGGTCATGGACTTGCTTAAGCTGGAAGCAACAGGAAACAATATTGGGATTTTGGCTGGGTCACTCGGCGGAAAACAGAGCCAGAGGCCAACTGGGCACTGAAGGAAGGGGAGAGAGGTGGAGGGGAGGATGGCAGGTGGGAGGGGAGAGTCAGAGGAAAGGAGGGACCCTCACCCTAGCTGTGTCTCCCTGCAAAGTCCACAGGTTTTCCTCTATGCCAGGGACCCACAAAACAGGAGGCTGTTCCCCATCCTAGTATTTTAATTGTACCCAGGTTTATGTCTAGACATGACTGAGTAATGACACGGAGAGATCCATGCCATTGAAGCTTTATTACTCACAGTTCCCAAGAGGAGGAGGCACTCCAGGCCATGCCATGCAGGAAAGAGGAAGCAGGAAGCAGAGGGGAGCATGCCCGGAGCCTTTATTGTCTTTGTCATGGTTTCCACGGAAGGAATGGGGGGACAGGGTGAGCAAATTTGCATAGGCTTAGGATTAGCTAGTTTGCACACTGTTGGCAGGGCTCTGGGCTACAGGGATGGTTTCTAGTCATCTGGAACCTGGTCCTGGGGTGCTTTAGGGCAGGGGGAATATTGGTTTGGTGTGTGAGAGATAAAGGAGGTGGTTGGGGGATGGGTTCTAGATTGGTTGGTTTGTAGGGAAGGTGTTTAGTATCTCTGACAATCAGCTAGCCCTAGGAGGGGCAGGCTCTCCAAAATTAGCAAGGCTCCAGGATGTCAAAGTGTCATAAAATACAGAATATGAAAAACACAATGAATACACCCAGAACCCCCTTCTATCTGAAGGATGCTCTTTTGGGAAAGTTCTGCTCAAAATCCCCCTCATGCAGGACACTGTCCTTATGACTCTGGGCCTGCTTCCTTTCTCTGGCCCCCCTCAGCACTCAGCCTGTGCTGCACAGTTTAGCACCTGCCTCCACGCTGCCTTGTTGCCTAGCTGTCCCAGACACCTCCTAATTTCCCAGCCCCTTGGGAAGACTCTGCTCGCCTCCTTCCCGCACTAGTGCACGTTCAGCCCTGTGCTCAGAGCCTGCCATGCTTGCTGGCATCAGCCATTCCCGCCACCATCCTGGCCAGGGTACGTGACCCCCTCACCTTTCATACTTCAGTCTCCTGGCCAGGCTGTCACCATATACTGCATCATCGTCCCTCTGATTGGACAATAGCAAAACTTTCCCCACTACGCCCCCCCTCCTTCTGATCACGTGGACCTGATAGTGGTCTGCCAATGCCTCCTCCAACAAACACACACCCTCCACCCACTGACCACCCACTTCTGCTCACCACCACCAACTCACTCCCACCTCAAGACCTCTTCTGTCACCATCCCCTTCCCAAAATATCCCTTCCCTTCTTCTGTCCCCAAAGTTCTTCCCAATTTTCAGACTCCACTTAAAGGCTGCCACATCACCTTCAGAATGACACTGAATGCTTCTGCCCAGGAGTTCACTGAGTCAAATTATTCATATCCCCAGGCCTGTGTCCTCCCAGGTAGAAAGCAGAGCTGGCCATCATGGTCACCTAGGCCCCTTTTGGCTCCAACCACCTGGAATGATGACATTCCCTACATAGCTGTTCCTTGGATGTGGCAAGTAGGCAGCATGTAGGCAAAGAATAGGGCTTTTGTGCCTGGCATGTCTTCTCCCCAGATCCAGCACGGAGGCCTGCCTAGAGGAAGCCATACCATTGACCATGCTGTTGACAGTCATAATAGCGAGAAACAATTCCACTCAACTCAAGTATGATTTACTGAGCACACCCTCCGACTGCAACTCTCGGCTGGGTATTGTGGGGGGCTCCAGAGGGATAGGATTACATTCTCACCCTCAAGAAACTCAAAACTTAATGGGGAAATGAATCACACACACACATATTAATGCAAACACACACACACACACACACACACACACACCATTTGAGAATCACCAAGGGATTGGGGTGAACCTGTAGGTTAAAGAGCCTGGTGTTCATACCAGCTTGAGTCACTGCTTTTACTCCCTATTTAGGATTTGCCAACAGTCAGCTCCAAGTGTCTGACAATACAACAGCGTGAAGCCATCCATAAATATTGAGTGGCCAGCATGGTGCAGGACACTGCCCTGGACACATTAGGCTTGGAGATGGTACCTTTGGGATTTGTTCAATACTATTCCAATTTTAAACAGTCCTTCCTTGTTCTCTTAACCATAGAAAGGCTCAGAAATTCCCACACTTCAGCACACAAAATACACCTCTTAAAATGTCTTTTGACACTTAGAAGTACAAAAAGAATCTTATCTTTTGGTTCAGAAAATATGGTAAATTCATTATATTTTATACTAATAAATTATATAAAATATCGGTAAAAATATTACCCAATAAATGTGAAGAATTTTGATGGAAAAAACCTTTCATGGAGAATATGAAAGACTTGAATATTTGGAGAGATACATCGTAAGTTCATAAATTGATATTCCCCAAATTTTCACGTGCGCTCCTTATCCATAAACAAAGGGATTTTTATTGTAACTTGACAAAGTGATTTTTACTGAAAATTAAGGTGATTCTGAAGTATAGTCTGGACAGGGTAAGCCCATAAAAAATATTCAAGAAAATTTTCTAAAAGACACTAATAAGGGCAGGATGGGGTACCTGTCTTTCTAGATATTAATAGATGTTATCAAACTACAATAATTTTAAAGTATTGCACTGGTGAGAGAATACACAGACATATCACTGAAACAGAGTAGAAAGATCTGAAACAGATTAAAATATATACTCAGAGTATGATAAAGGAGACATTTCAAAACAGGAAAGGACTGATTATTCCATAAATGGTTTGGGAATGATTGGCTATCCACTTGGGAAAATAAATAAATAAATGTTGAAGCTCTTTCTTAGACCATAATAAAAATAAGTTCTAAATGTACTAGATACTTAAATGTTAATTTTTTTTTTTTTTTTTGAGACAGAGTCTCACTCTGTTACCCGGGCTAGAGTGCCATGGCATCAGCCTAGCTCAGAGCAACCTCAAACTCCTGGGCTCAAGCGATCCTTCTGCCTCAGCCTCCCAAGTAGCTGGGACTACAGACATGCGCCACCATGCCCGGCTAATTTTTTCTATACATTTTTAGTTGTCCAATTAATTTCTTTCTATTTTTAATAGAGACGGTGTCTCGCTCTTGCTCAGGCTGGTTTCAAACTCCTGACCTTGAGCGATCCACCCACCTCGGCCTCGCAGAGTGCTAGGATTACAGGCTTGAGCCACTGTGCCCAGCCCTTAAGTGTTAATTGTTTAATGTTAAAAATTAAACCATAAGAGAATCAAGAGAAAATAGACATAATATTTCACTGATCTCAATATAGGAAAAGACCTTTTCACATATATATGCAAAGGCAGAAGTGAAATAATTGGCCAATCTGACCTCATCAAATCTTCAAACTACCGTTTGATCCAGCAATCCCACTACTGGGCATCTACCCAAAAGAACAAAAGACACTCTATAAAAAAGACACCTGCACTCAAATGTTTATAGCAGCACAATTCATAATTGCAAAGTTGTGGAAACAACCCAAGTGCCCATCAATACATGAGTGGATTAATAAAATGTAATATATGTATACCATGGAGTACTATTCAGCTATAAGAAGCAATGGTGATATAGCACCTCTTGTATTTTCCTGGATGGAGCTGAAAACCATTCTTCTAAGTGAAGTATCCTAAGAATGGATGGACAGGCACCACATGTACTCACCAGCCAATTGGTATTAGCTGATCAACACCTAAGTGGACACATAGGAACAACATTTATCGGGCGTCGGGCAGATGGGAGGGAGAGGAGGGGATGGGTATATACATATATATTGAGTGTGATGTGCACCATCTGGGGATGGACACACTTGAAGCTCTGAGTCCGGGGG
>CAUYRT010095520.1:0-17998 GCA_963574885.1 Lepilemur ruficaudatus
TTATAGACTGAAGAGAGCTTTAGAAAAGAAATTCTAAAATAACTAAATTAATCGAGTTCATTTAACTAAAAAAAAATCAATAATTAGCCGGGCGCGGTGGCTCACGCCTGTAATCCTAGCACTCTGGGAGGCTGAGGCGGGAGGATCTCTCAAGGTCAGGAGTTTGAAACCAGCCTGAGCAAGAGTGAGACCCTGTCTCTACTATAAATAGAAAGAAAGAAATTAATTGGCCAACTAAAGATATATATAGAAAAAATGAGCCCGGCATGGTGGCGCATGCCTGTAGTCCCAGCTACTTGGAAGGCTGAGGCAGAAGGATTGCTTGAGCTCAAGAATTTGAGGTTGCTGTGAGCTAAGCTGACACCAGGGCACTCACTCTAGCCCGGGCAACAGAGTGAGACTCTGTTGCAAAAAAAAAAAAAAAAAAAAAATCAATAATTATCTTTCCATTAAGATATATATTTAACTCTCATTAAAAATATTTTTTTAATTTGAATAATTTTAGAATTATTTAATTCTCAAGAAAAACAAAATTATGTTTCACCGCATCTCAAACTTTAATGTGCATATGAATAACTTGGGGAACTTATTTTTTTTTCTTTTTTTATATATATATTTTTTTATTTCAGCATATTATGGGGGTACAAATGTTAAGGTTACGTATATTGCCCTTGCCCCCCACTCATCCCTTGAGTCAGAGCTTCAAGCTGGGGAACTTATTAAAATACAGATTTAGACGGAAGAGGGCTGGGGTGAGCTCTGAGCTTCAGCATTTCTCACTAGCTCACACAAGATGCAGGTGCTGCTGGTATACAGACAACATTTTGAGAAGAAATGATTTACTTAATCATTTTGTCAAAGAGGAGGTTGGCATTTACTGAGTATATCTAAATTCTATAATTGTCTTCAGGGTTTAACTAATATTTTAAATTAAGAACATCTGCTTTTAGAATGGAAAAAAAGTATTGCATCTAACCAAGTTTGAAAAGATTGCAAATTTCTCTGACCCTATTTTAGCTTTTATGTTTTTAATTACAACAGAAAGCAATTTTTTCTTCACCAATTTAAAGAAAGCAAATTAAAATTCTTCTTATCTTTTAAATCCATACAGAGATATGGCATCAGAATAAAAAGAATATAAAATGGTCAAAACAGTCTACAAATCTTATTCCAAAAGATTTCCTTCATATAAATCTAAAGGTAAATGATTCAAAATTTTAAAATAATTACATGCCTTAGCATTTATCTATAAAATTTTTATACATGAATATAGACTTCAAAGGGGAATTATGAAACAATTATTAGGAGAGCATATCCCTATAAGTACATGAAATTAATTTCCTTAAAAGCATTTCTGATATACAGTTATTTTTTCCTTGACTATTCAATTAATATATAGTAAGCTACACTCTGTAACCAGAGAAATGTATGATCTAGTCTTTCCCTTAGAAACTCCCTGTTTGGTTGGGGACACACATCTATTAATTTTTTCAGCAAACATTTATGAAGGGCCTACTATGTACTCTATTAACCTCTGAATGATACACACTGTGTTTATGTGGCAGAATGTGTTTTAAAGTGCATCAGGAACAGAAAAGGCCAATTTGGTTCTCTCAAACACAGGGTATTTCTCAATTTTATAGGAAGATTCCTAAACAAATGATTATAATTTTTCAGTGCTAACAATATATAGTTCAAGTAGCATCTCCCATAGCTTTCACTGAGATGTAACAATCTGCCTAATCTTATTCCCTCATTATCTCCTAGCAGGGTGCAATAGGATTTTTTTCCAAACACAGTTTACTATGAATGTATAATGCAGTTGAGGAGGTTAATCACAAACTAACAACATTAAGCCATTTTTCCCGAGTATATTAATTTTTTCATAAAATCTTTAATGGTTTTATAGCTTCCAGTAAGGGAATGGGAATTGGCAAACTACCTTCATCCTATTTTCTTCCAAGAACTTTTTTTTTTTTAAGTAGAAAACATGTTTAAATCAAGCATGTAAATGAAGGCAATGATTAGCGAAAAAAGAGAAATTAAAATTAAAGAGTTAGAAAGAACAGCAAGTTGGATAGCTAGTGGGATAGCAATAAGAAACAAAGTTCCCTTATCTTTCCAGTTCTAGGAAGGTCTGATGCCTCCCAAGAAATAA
The DNA here is from genome assembly GCA_963574885.1 of Lepilemur ruficaudatus. Taxonomy (NCBI): domain Eukaryota; kingdom Metazoa; phylum Chordata; class Mammalia; order Primates; family Lepilemuridae; genus Lepilemur; species Lepilemur ruficaudatus. The sequence continues at coordinate 2,159 of CAUYRT010095520.1, forward strand.
ATGGATGAATAAGTGAGTGTGGTATCACAGGATCCTCTCTAAACCAAAGGTAATATTTTAAAATGTTTTTAAAATTGAGGGGTGAAAGAAAAGGATAACTTTCTAGTTTATTTGTTCCATCAAGAAAGAAGAAAGAAAAATTTCTAGCTCCATATTTTCATAACAAAAATTTGTCTGGCTCTTTGCTTCTAAAATTCTAGGAAAGTGCTTATCTATTCAGTGATTAATTCCCACAACCATATATTTTTAGTATTTAAATGCAGCTTGTGGTATACATCTTTATTTGTCCTATATATATACCAATATGCAGAAGAATTTATTCAGAGACTGTTGTAAAATTCAGACCTTTTTTTTTTTTTTATCATGTTGGCCTTCCTGATATTATCATTCTAGATCATCCATCCCTCTCCAGATTTCAGGAAGTAATAAAATACTAGGTAATATCTTCTGCCATAAAAAAATAAAGCCCAGATGGTTTGAAGTAGGAATTAAAGTATGTGGTTTTGAAGAGACATAATATATGATTTTATGCCTAGAATACATTCAAGTTACAGATTTACTATGTGTTTTAAAACAAATGGAAATATTTTTTCAGAAAAACCTCTTATGCTTTTAATTAAAGGTATATTTTCAACCAAAAGCATCAGCACTTTACGTATAAATCTAAAATGAAAATTGACATTAAAATCTATATTAAGGTAGTTTAGCTTTCAGGTAGAATTATGAGCAGTAAATTCTTTCAGATGGTATGATGGGCTTTCTTTTTCTAGACCTGTTGCTAGAATATTTTAGTAATTTCAGTGAGTACATTGGCAATGATAAGCATAAATCTGTTTGCTTGCCCCTAGATTAACTATCCACTTGCCCTAAGGTTCCATATCAAATTAATTCAAGTTTGAGAGTGCCTTCTGCATCTGACTTGTCAGTGCGTTACTTGCAGGGAGTATGTCTGATGACCTGTCTGCTTCTGTGAGAAAAATAAAGCACTAATTGCACTAGGAGAGTTGTACATGTTTAAAGAGTTAAATGCTTCTGAGGTGAAGGATACACCGTATGAACTCTTGCAAGAGAAAGGAAATGTATACTCAGTCCATCTGGACTGTAGATCTGTTACATCAATAGTACAACAAAAACAGAATCTTACTTCTATAGAAATTGCCTTGTAAGATGATAATTACATAGATAAATATTTCACAAATTTCCCTGCGTACATATATGGTATCATCACACCTTGGAATAGGTAAAGAGCGTGAGTATTCCAGTCCTGGGTTCCATTCCTCCAATCTAAGTTCTGCCACTTACTAAATGGTATAATTTCAAAATAATTAATCACTAAGGGCCTCAGTTTACCGATCTGCACAGTGAAAATACTGCTACCTTAAAAGTAGGGCTGTGGAAAGAAATCAATTTAAGTGATATCACATATAAGCATATCACCTGGTAGAGTGCAAAGTCACCTTCTCATCAGACAAGAACTTTTCAAAACGACTGATTTTCAGGCAAAAAAGGGAAGGTAAAGGGATACAAATCCATCCCAAAAGTTGCTACACCATAGATAAGGTTCCACTTTCAAAGCCACTCTGGTCAGTGTTTGGCTAACCATACACTGGCTAAGATTCCTCCTGTTCCTTTGAACTTGAACTATATAAGCCGGTGAGAACCAGCTACTCAAACAGCTAATATGAAGCAGTTTTATAATTTAAAATAGAGTTAGGTTTGTCATTTCTTTCTGATATGTTAACTAGATGTATCCATCAAGTTATTTACTCATTCAACACATAATTCTTGAGAAACACCTAGTATACCTCAAAGATTAAGCATGGTACCATGAACTGAAGTTAGGATAGTGGAGAAGAATAGACAACATCTCTTCCTTTATGAATTTATCATCTAGTAGAAAAGCCATATACCAAATAATATCACACAAATACATGAAATTACAAACCATTATCTTTGTTAGGAAAAGGATATGAAACATTTATCCAGAAGGCCTGACATACTCAGTGGCATCAGGGACACATTCTTTAAGAAATTAATAGTATGTGAGCTGAAGGTCAAATAGAATTTGAGTAGGAAAAAGGGTAGGGACAGGAAGATCCAATTAAAGGATACTAGAATGAACAAATGAATGTACAGAGATAGGAGTGTAAAAGGTATATTTAGAAGTTAAGAAGTAAAATTGTACAAGATGAATTCCATTTCTCATTTAGAGAGTAGATAGCCAAGAAGTGAAGTTGTAAAAGATGAATTATAAAGATATCATTTTATTAAAAGATTGGTAAGTGATACTATGCAGTTTGTTTTTTATGTCAATGGTAATAAAAATCTATTGGAATGTTTTAAGTGTGGGTTGATATGGTCAGGTTTATGTTAGGAAAAGATTGCTTTGGTTGTTAGATGAAGGGTAGACTGAAAAGGAAGACTGCATAAAGACATATATCTCTGGAAGTATGGCAATTGTACTAGATTAAAATATTGGTTTCAATCCTTCACTTTTCTGTATTGGGTTGTTTTTTTTTTTAAACAGAGTCTCACCCTGTTGCCAGGCTAGAGTGCCATGGCGTCAGCCTAGCTTACAGCAACCTCAAACTCCTGGGCTCAAGCAATCCTCTGCCTCAGCCTCCCAAGTAGTTGGGACTACAGGCATGTGCCACCATGCCCGGCTAATTTTTTCTATATATTTTGAGTGGCCACTTAATTTCTTTCTATTTTCAGTAGAGACAGGATCTCGCTCTTGCTCAGGCTGGTCTGGAACTCCTGACCTTGAGTGATCCTACGGCCTCGGCCTCCCAGAGTGCTAGGATTACAGTGGTGGGCCACCGCGCCTGGCCATGAAAAATATTTTTGTTTGTTTAATAAGATGGTAAAATTTCTCATGACTTAAAATTTTATAAATTTCCTATATTGGATTTATAAGTAAATTACTACTGATCTCATAACTATTTAAAACACAAAATTATATGTATATACTTACATTGAACTAAATGAAACATAATAATGGATGCCATTTTTAAAGTTTTAATTTTATAATGTTTTTACATTATAAATTCCATCAAAATCAAACAAAAATTTCAGTCTCCTGAAAAGTTTTAGTGCCATACCTGGTAAATACATTAAAATATATTGGTTTCAATGGCTCTATACCCTTGGTCTTTGAGTGATTGCACTGGAAGTCTTATTTCATGTAATTATCAATGAGTTTTTTCCTAAGAGTTGCCATAAAGGCGTCCACAACATCTCTTGACTAGAATTAGGTCCAGCCAATAGAATTGGGAATGGGGATTAGGTGGGGAGGTTGAGTTGGTAAATAAGCGGATTAGGTAAATGAGTTTTACTGCACTATAGATGTTGGAAGAGGAAAGAAATGGATTTCATCTTAAGGAAAACGGAACTTCTTCATTATCCTAAATATATACCTTTATTTATAGAAGTTCTATTTCTATCTACTCCCATTATAAAACTTCTGCTTGAAATTTTTCACATTTATTTAGTCATTTTTACATGACTTGTGAAAATTGCTTTCTTTCCAAAAGCTGCCGAAAGCTATAAGGTTAAAAATACATTTGTACAGGGATCCTCAAAAGCCTGTTAGAGCAAGAAATATTTTTTTAATTATACTACAAAGAGAAATGGAGGCCTTGTTAGTTGAATAAACTCAGCAATGAATCATTTAATTGTTTAAATGATAGATGAAAAGTATTTTATCACAAATCTTGTTCTTTATGTTGATCTTTATGTTTACCCACCTTATATAAATTTGTCTGATGAATACTAATATTTGTAAGAGTGTGATTTTCATAAAAATAAAGCAGTTTTTTCATGTGGATGCATTTTTGTAGAAATTTGTTATTTATAATTAAAGAAAAAATAACATTAGAATTGTTTACATCATGTAAGTGCTATGCTAAGTTCTCGTGGTTACCAGAGTTACAATCATGAATTCTAGAAAAAGTAATGGCCTACAAAGTTTTTTTACTATCATGATTGTAATGTTAAAATTATTATATCACTTAATAATAAAAATCATACTAATATATTTTGTTGAAAGCCTAGGGAGAGATAGTACTTAGAATTTTCATGTGTTACCTTATTTGATGTTTGTATTTTAGGGTTAGAAAATGTCACGATTTTATATCAGCTAAACTTTGAGCTCTTACTAATATGCATAAAGACACCATATGGGCTAGAGGTACATATAAGACAAGTGTCCTCAAGACACTTCACTTCCATCTGGCTAAAATTTGTCATAATATACTGATTTTTGTTAGAAGGAGACACTATTGTCTACTAGAAAATGGTTATAAAAATATACAAATTTCTGATGTCTCTGTTATGAATGTTGCTGTATATGAAATTCATGGCATGTACAACTATATGAAGTAGTTCTGGCAAAAGAACTCCAGACTTGTGTATAAGTGGAAAGGCCACGTGAGATTTTGGTTTTTTGAAAATATATAAGAAAATTAATTTCTTGTTTAATTTTTGAAAATCTTAAGATCTTCCTAAAAACATTAAAAAAGTAACTTACTTATTCTATAAGAGTATAGATATATTCTTATCAAACTATCAAAAATTTCAATTCTTAGAAGTTATTTGTTTTTGTCTTTGTGTCTTTAATCAGCAAATATCTGTTTATATATAATGAAATGGAAATGTGGCTTTGCTTTTCATATTTTATTTCTACCCCCATTGTACCTTGGCTGCTTTCTGATACTAGAAAAATTTCTAGTTTGTCTTTCCTACTGCCATTTCAAAATGTAGGGGCAACTTTGGTCAGTAAAAAGTACATGAGCATGAAGGAAGTGTGGCTAACAAGGTGAAATATTTAATAAAGAGTCAGAAAGAGTAGTTGTTTCATGTTATACCTCTTATAATTTCATGAGTGTTTGTTTTGTAGAATTTGTCACCCTGACACGTTCTCAATTAAACGAATAATGACTTTTTATGAAGTATCTTTAAGAGCATGGAAAGAATAATTACATCCAATAGAATGAAAATATAACTCTAAATATGTGCAAAGTGTGGACCCAATTACCCTACTTTTCTTTACTCGAGGAAAGGGGCTTGAATCATCTTGAAGAATCAGCTCACCTTCAATTCTCTCACCAGACATTTTATGGTGAGTATTATTAAATTAATTTTATAGAAGAATAAATGAACTTGTAGGTGAAATAATTTTCTTAAGGTCATAGGTTGAGCCAAGATTAAAGACTCAAAATTTCTGATTCCAGAGCCTATACCATTAAGTACTAAGTTTCCTTGCCTCATTGGTTAATTTATGATGCTAACTATTCGAAATGAGAGAGGGAAACTGTGGCACATTAAACAAAATAAAGAAGTTCACATATCTTACTAATATTTTCAAATTTGACTACATAAACTCTGAGTAATAGGCTAACATGAGAAGTTTGAAATTCAAAATACTATCCATGTAATACTTTCAGGTAATTTTTATTGTAATAATATGCTATTTTTCATATTTTGGGAATCATTTCTATTGGTATTTAACAAAATTGCATTAATCAAAACCCTGTTTACTTGAAATATTCAATGTATTCAAAGAAATTTCTATTATTTAAGAAACTTAAGTATTTTCATTTGTTGAAAAAAATTAAAAAGTATAACAGCAATACATGCTTGTTTATAAATTATTTTGAATAAACCAAAATGCAAAAGTAAAAAAAAGTAAAAAAAGATATTTGCATATCAATGATTGATGTATATCCAAAACAAAATGCAACGAAAATATCAATTCTTTAACATGCATAAACATACATGTACACTGTCTTATAATATACTTTTACGTTAGGGTTAAAAAAGAGAATAAGTGGTCTATTTTTTCTCTATTATCTTAAAAACAACAATTTGATTTATACTAGTTTCTTAACCTTTTTACATACCATTTCAAAATAAATAATTTATTATAGATAAATTTTATTGATAATCTTTCCTAACTGAATGAAAAATAGAAGATTCTAGTATGGAAGATAACCTAGAGGAGCAATGAAAAATCCTTGGGATTGGTCTGGAATGAGACATTTTCATTATAATGGAATACTTTAAAATGAAATACTTACAGAAAGATAAATTACCTTGGTTACCTGCAAATATGCTACCAAACTAAAAACTGGCAAATAAGGAAGGTGAATTTTTCATGTCAATAGATATATTTGTGGAGATAAATTTTAAGATAAGAATTTAAATACACAAATAACTGCAGCATTTTATCAAACACTTATATTGCAATCTACAATAAGCATTCATGTTCATATATATTCATGAACCTACAGGCAAGTTGTAAACAATGTTGCTCCCATGAAACCTAATGTTTTGCAATTAAAATGAAAAATATATTAAAATCACTATAAGAATCTCATGTTAAATTACATAAACATAATTTTAAATAGACAATGCTTAGTACATCAATGAAAAATGTATACTCCAGAGATGAAATGTAAAATATGTCAAATATTGTGCCTTTTTATCTTGATTTGTAACTTATCTGCATATTATTATTGCTATATTGACATTTATATTTTCTTGTCCCATATGCTGCTTCTTACCTTTGATTTTCCCTCCTATTAGAAAAGTATGTACTTAAAAGTAAAATATCAGTACCTTACATTAAATCAGATAAATAACCAAAGAGAACTCACTTAAATAGCCTATACCGTCAGGTTTCTGTAGACCTAGAATTATCTCATTTGAAATGAGAAATGGGATGTATATGACATGATTTTCATATCTTCCAAGATATATTTTCTACATTAAAAAAATAATAATTTGAATTGTTTCAGGGGATAGAGAGGGCAGTACCAGGGGTGACATATTATAGCAGAAGTAAGCCTCTCAAGCCTCAATATTTATCTGATGTCAAATGCAGCATGTTCAATATATCATACATTTATGTGATCAAGTAAATTGCTAGAAGCAAATTTCACATTAAGATGATAAACACGGCTATTAACAGAAATCAGGGTCTACGGTAATCAGATTCACTAAACCAATTAATCTCAGCTCTGTCACAAAGATTCCTTGAGACGGGAATGGTAACATAAAGCATATGTGGCACATTTCAAACAATTTGGCCTTCCATCTCCTCTGCGGTAAACATGAAATGCACAGGGCTTAGGTGACTAGGATTAAATGCTCTCTCTTCTTTTTAGGGTCTGTTTTGGGAATTACATAGGAGTACATTGTTAGGCCAGTTCCCTTTCAGATAGTCAGAATCAGGAAATTATCAAAATAACTGCCACCAGAAGATGAGATATGAGTTCACAATTTTTATTCCAGTAAAATTATACCTAACTTTAAGCAGAAATAAGCAAACAAACAAATCAAGTCTGGGCCTATTGAAATTGCCTAGGCAGATCATGCTAAGAGAATACAGGGGTCAGGGTACAACAGCATCCTTCCTATAACACCAGCATAGCCCACAGAGGGATTTTATTAGCCAGGGTAGCAGAGACAATGATACACTTCACAAATGAAAATAATTCATCCACCTATACAGCCGTCATTTTTATAGTAAAGATTAATATTGCACATAATTTGCTTAAAAGTGTGATAAAGTCACTGTCTTAGTAAAACACACAAAAATTTTCCTTTGATTTTTTTAAAATAAAGAGATGTGTTAAACGAGCGCATTTCTGGAGCAGATTTTAAAAAGCACAGAATTTGCCATAAGTTGAATGAAAAGGTCCAACATCTTATCTTTTACTGGAATAAATTGAATTAGTTAATCAATGCCAAGTCTTCTGTCCCAAAAAGGACAAATTCTTTTGTCTCTTAGGTCAAAAAACTGTCACCAGTATGTGATAACATTCTGGGATTTCTTTTCTTTTTTGAAAGTTTTCTTACTGGGGCTAAATTGGTGCAAAGAGAAGGGTAGATGGCTGGTATACAACATAATACTAACATACCTCCATATCTAGTAGTGAATGGTCAAAAATGACAAAAAAAAAAAATAACATATATATATATATATCTCAGGTATTCTAGAAGCTCTAGGAGCAGATGGGGACAACCATCTTTGCAAGCTTTTGCAGTATTTAATCAGTCTTATTTTATTAAATTATGTATATGTAACCTAAGATACTTTGCTACAGTTTAAGCCCATGTTTTATACAGCTTTAACCTTGCAAAGATTAGAACAGTTCCTAATTTTATAACCTATGAAGCATCTTTCACATGCATGAAGACTGTTTTTTACTTTTTCCTCAGCCTTCATTTGTTTAGCTTTAATAACTTCCAATTAAATAATTCACATTTTCCTAATCTACCAATCATTTTTGTTTCCCTTCTTCTTTCTTCTATCCATTTTAAAATAGAAAAAGAAAACCCCAAAAATGATAATCTACTAATTAACAGTGCTTGAGAAAGATTATCTTTCCACTTTTGTATAGCTTTCTCTTTCTAAGATGAACTCAGTGAGCTTTGTTTGTTTGTTGTTTGTTTTAAGTGATACTGTTCCGATATCTCCTCCACTCTGCCTGCTACTCTTGGTCCAAACTATTCCTATTCCCCTGCAACTGTGAAATTTGGTGAAATTCTCTTGGGATTCTGAGACATCAAACAGTAAGTAAATGCAACTATATAGAATCCCCAGCTGGGGAAGAAAAAAAAAAAAAAGCATGCCTATTCATTAAGATCTACTCTGTTCATATAAGTATTTCAAAAATGTGTTTTAATAAAAAGAAACAGAATAAATCCCTGATCCTTAGTCCCAAACATATTTCTTATAGGCCTATTTAGTGCAATAAAATAATCCTGTCAGTTTCAATTCATTAATTAGAAACTACTCCTTTCTGTGAGGATGTTGTTGACAGCCAACTAAAATCAGTACTATTCTGGACAATATTCAAAGCAGCCCAGCAGGCACTTTTCACTTTTCCATTAAACATTCCATACACATCCATCAAGCCATTACAATATTCCACATATCTGTCAACCTTTGCCAGGCTATCACACACAAGCAAGCACCCTAAGACGATCCTTATGAAATATTCATAAACATTTTCAAGTTACAAAGTCTTCTTATTCAAGATAAGATTTAATGGCAAAATTTTCCCGAAGAAGTTAATGAGAACTCTTCCCTCATAATAAATGAGCTCAGACTTAGAAGTGCCCTATGGTTTTACCAGGCACTCTGGTTGGGAACAAATTGAACACCTATTCACATTCAGCATTCTTTTGTTTAGGTGCCTGAGGCTGTGTCTTCCTGGCTGTCAGTAATCTGATAAAAATATCAAAATTCAGTCAATTTGGATGAAGAGTGATTTAATCCTAATGACCATATCTAACCCACTGGTTGATTTTTTACCATATTTTGCAGGGAGAATATCAAGCGATATTTTTTTATCTCTTAAGTCGAGTTGGATTTTGAACAGCTAAATTGGTAAGTTATTAGTATGCCTGATTGACTAAGGGCAGAGCTGAGGAAAAGACTCTTCACATAAATGAGAAATCTTGTCCAAATGGAAAGCATATATTGTAACCATTCAATCACCTCCCATGGGAAAGGGGATAAGTGAAATTAATACTGAAACAGAGGCATTTTTAGGCATCTGTTGAGAATCCTGGTTAAATTTTTTCCCTCAATAGTTTTATTTTGAAATTTTTTACTTTAAAAATGTCAAGAGAAATAAAAATATACTATGATGAACACTCACATAGTAATCACCTGATTTTATTGCTTATTACTTTCTTTTCACATTTCCTTTATCTTTCTCTGTGTATCTTTCTTATTCTGATCCATTTGAAAGCAATCGTAAAACACCTTTATTTAGTAGTAGCAAACCATTATTGAAGCCACAATGATGTTAATAACATCTAATTCATCTTAAAGTAAAGTTTCATTCACAAGCACAAATAAACTAACAAATTGCAAGGATCAGAATGACTGTTGGGTTTGGAATAAAAGCCCTCACTCTCCTGTGAAATAAATGTACAGCATTGGTTAAGACACTCAAACTCTCTGAGTCTTAATTACTTATCGTACAGCAGTGACCATCTCTACTTTCACAGGGATTTTTGAGAGGATTAGGAGTGTTTACACGAGATTATGTATCTGAAAGAAAGCTACAGTGTTACACAGATACAGTCATGGTGCCACATAAGGATGTTTTGGTCAAGGACTGAATGCACAGACAACGGTGGTCCTGTAAGATTACAATGGAGCTGAAAAAGTCCAATTGCCCAGTGACTTAACACATTACTCACATGTTTGTGGTGATGCTGGTGTAAACAAACCTATTGTGCTGCCAAGTGTATGAAAGTGTAGTATATGCAATTATGTACAATACAGGATGCTTAATAATAAACAACTATACCACTGGTTTATGTATTTACTATGCTATAATTTTTATTGCTATTTTAGAGTATATTCCTTCTACCTATAAAAAAAAAAGTTAACTATGAGACAGCCTCAGGCAGATATTTCGGGAAGTGTCCCAGAAGAAGACAATGTGTTTGCATTTTAAGCTAAGTGTTACTACACGTCAAAAAGTGAAAAGAATTTAAAGTTTATCAAGAAAAAGTGTTACATAAAGCTAAAGTTAATTTATTTTTTTGAAGAAAGAAAATGTTTTTGAATAAATTTAGTGTAGCCTAAGTGTACAATGTTTTATAAAAATTACAGTAGCGTATAGTAATGTCCTAGGCCATTGCATTCATTCGCTACTCACTCACTGACTCACCCAAAGCAACTTCTGGTCCTGTAAGCTCTGTTCATGGTAAGTGCCATATACAGGTGTACCATTTTTTATCTTTTATACTGCATTTTTACTATACCTTTTCTATGCTTAGATAAGTTTATATATACAAATACTTAACCATTGTGTTACAATTGCCTACAGCATTCAGTACAGCAATATGCTGTACAGGTTTATGCCCTGGGAGCAATAGGCTACACCATATAGCCTAGGTGTGTAGTAGGCAACACCACCTAGGTTTGTGTATATACACTCTATGATGCTCACATAATGACAAAATCACCTAATGATACATTTCCCAGAACATATCCTCCTTGTTAACTAATACATGATGGTATTATTCAAATAATTATTTTTTTTAATCTCCAGTGAAAGTAGGAAGTGTTCCTTACCATGATTAGAACACAAGAATAGTGATAGTGAATGTTTGTTCAGCATTTACTAAAAGCTAGGTGATATGAAGACACTGTCACCATATTGGTTTTACAAGGAAGAAAATTAAGTCCTAGAGAGGTTAAAAGGCTTGACTACTGACTCACAGCAATTACATGGTACAGCTGGGACTTAAACCCCATATAACTAATTAGATTCTATATCATGGGATATGAGGCAGAAAATTTATCATAAGTACAAATAAGCAATTGATGCAAATGTACACATGACAACCAACCATGTCAGAATTGTAAAGAATTCAAATGTCTCCAGTTACCTCTTCCTACACCAGCCCCATCACCCCAAACATCATAGTCTCATCCATTCTCCAATGCAAAGGATACTGAATTGGTATTATCCTGATATAAACTGCCTTTGTTAAAAGAACTTTAGACAAAGTAAATGCAACAGAGTGAATTTCAGCATCGAAGCATTCGTGAATCAGGCATCACTCAAAACCAGAGGAGGTTCAGAGAGCTCCACTTTGCCACTTTATAAGGCTGAAAGCAGAAGTAAAGTAATTACTTGATTGGCAACAGCTAAGCATGTGCCTTATTAGAGTTCGGTCTTTATTTTTAAAATGAATTTATATGCTTATTTGTAATCAATTAGAACACACAATTTATAAGGCCAGGCAAAATAAAAGAAAAATGTCTACATATTTAGTAAATCATACTAGGAATTTCTAAAAATCCCCAGGAACATGTTTCCATGTATGGCTTGCCAATTATCAAAAAATAGGTTTGTATCCATCTTGCACTTCATTGTTCCTGATAGAAGTTATTTGCTATTTTCTCCAAAACCCTTTTATTCTGATTTAACATAAAGCACTTTCTGCCATTTAGCTTTGGCGTCTAAGAATGAAAGATAATAAAAATCCTTGAATATTGTATACAATCTTGAAAACGTTAGAAACTACATTATTTTATATTTTATTAATGATCCTATCAAAAAATCTTTTGATCCAATCAGAATTTTATGTGTCCTATAGGTACCTATATTTTTGGTTTACTTAAAAACAGATTGTTGTCCATCAAAATGTGTTGAAAGCAACAAATGGCAAATACTAAAACATATAGAATATGTCAGCATTACCACAGGAAGCCAATATGGGCTGACTCGTTTCAGTTTATTTACTATTCTACATAAAAACAACAACTTAATCTAGGCACATCACACATGTGTGAGTGAACAGTTTAGAAAACATCCTATAGAGCATAAAACTTCTCAGTAAGGAAAGATTTGAAATAAGTACAACAATGCCTGCTTTGTTGCAATATAATTGGAAAAAGAGCCAACTGCATTTTAATTGGCCTAATAGTATAATAAGTTTCTTCCCACCAGTTTTACTCTAAAGTTAAGAAATGTCTAAGCTTTTAAAATTTATAAAACCAAGCTTAAAGTTTGATTACACTCAAAATATAAGGCAAAACAGCATCAAAATTATCTTTCTTAACAAAACAGAAATAAAATTTTGTATTATATCACAGATGTCTTAAGATCCATATGCTATCACCAGGTTGTACTATTATTTACTTCCAGATATACTATTATTAAAAGCTAAGAAATTATATTAGACCAGTCATTAATTTGGGCATTAGAACAATATCAAGCAAGCACGGCATGTTAGAACTGTAAGAGTTCTTTCTGCATGTCATTAAACGACACATTTTACATATCATAAAATTTACCCTACAACTTGCTTGAAAGTTGTCTTTGCTTGACTATTATGAAAGAAGTTTGATATAGGTAATTTATGTACTTTTGAAACACAAGCATGCTAGTTCTTAATTAAAAGGTAGAGATAATAATTTTAATAGCCTAATAATATAAGGAGATTTAGTCAAAACAAAAAGAAAATCATAACTGAAAATTAAAGAATACAAACTATTTCTTTTGAAGAATTTCATTAACTATGAATATTAGTCTAAATTTAAATTTGTTATTATACTACATATATCTAGATTACAGAAACTCTTCAATTTTTTCAAATTTTTCCAAACAAAATTGATTTAGAATGTAAACTTATTCAAAGATTTATTGGAATTACTAGTGTTGTGTTTTTAAATTTAGGTATTAGATGATTATAATCTTCAAATAATTATGTATTTTTTAATTTAACAAAATTCATAAGAAATTTATATTACATGAGATTACTAGATGCAATTTAAAATGCGATCTGAGAGAAAATATGCAAAATAAAACCATGTAAATATTTAATGAAACTTGGAAATGCAAATCTAGTAAATGAAAAGTAACTTTTTTCCCATAATATAAAGGCTTTTTACAAATTGCTTATTATTAAAACCACAAAAACTTCATTCTTCACTATAATATATATGGGCTATAAACCTATCCCAATAGCTGTTGAACAACAAATATATATTTTCAGTTAAAAAGCAATTTAATGAATATTTATGAGGATAATAAATTAACATGTTAATTACTTATTAAAATAATATTTTACTCAGTGTATATTGTTTTCAAAGTTCAAATGGTAATATTTTATTCTTATATATAGATTTAAGTTTTATGGCTTATTAAAGGTTAATTTATTATAAAAACAAGACATCTATTGATTTCAAAACCAGATACAATATATTAAGCAGCTATACTTTTATTTACCTAAATTTTAGGGAGAGGTACATTTTTTTCCCAAACAAATGTTGAATTTTCAATAATGGTTCCTTCCAAAATTAATTTAACTCTGTCCCTACATATTGTATAGCAATGTATTAGTAAAATCCAAATCATTACCTAGTACTCCTTACCAATGTGTTGTTCCTGGCATGATAATAACAATTAATCCATTTTATCAAAAGACAGAATAAAAAAGAGAGAGATAGAGAAAACTTAGAACCATATATATAGTGACTAATAATGAGATCTCAAGTGAATTCTTTTAAAATGTTGTTAGCATAAAAACCAAGGGTTTATTTATTTGTTTGTTTTTTATTCACTCTTCTTACTGATGAATTATCAATGCAAGAGTGAAAGAAACTATGCTAAATCTCAAAGTCATTTTAGGGTATTCTAAACTCAAAGGCATAGGAGAATCATAAAAATTTAACATCATAATCATTCATGAAATAAACCCTGAAGTACTGAGCTTTTACTTAAAAACAAACAAGGCAGGGATTATAACACTTAGCAAATGATAAAAACTTAGATTTTTGACCACATGGAATGGTGACCAGTCAAAAAATGAAATTCAATTAGAAAATATAGTTCTTGATAAAACCTTTTAGTGAGATTAAATTAAATATTAGATTACTTTTAATGAGTGCTTAATATGTGGTAGGCACTGCATTGAGTACTTACATGTATTATTTAAATTAATTTCTATGATAATTTATGATATAGGCGATCTCATTATGCTCTTGGAACCATTTTTGATACCCCGACTTTCAAAATAAATTTCAATTTAGTACTAGAAGTGTATACTACTATTCTAAAAATGTAATATTTTTAATATTCTTAAATTAATTTTAATTTTAATTCTTAAAATTTTAATTCTTAAAAACATTTTAATTCTTAAAATGATATTATTTTCCTAATATTATATAATTCCACCACTTCAACAAGAAAAGTCTGTACATAAAAATAAACACTGAAAAATGTAAAAACCTGAAGCTTGTAATATTCTGTTGGGTCACTGTTTATATTCATCCTCCATTAAAAGTCAAGTTATATTTATTTTTGACATTAATTTCTCCACTTATTTATATCTTATTGCACAAAAACAATTTAAAAGACTTAGATTTTTTTTTTTAACTCAAAGATTCAAATTATGCTACATGGTACCAACATAATTTTTATTGCCAAAAAAAAAAAAAGTGCAATCTTTAGAGACAATACTACTTCTGTAATTTATTTATCAAATAACTATGTTATTATCTTCAGTTCAGTTTTGCAAGTTTGGGTGAGCTATTATATTTCCCCATTATTAAATTCATGCCCTTCCTCTTTAAAACCTCCTATACAGATATTAAGAGCTTCATGATAATTATAACAATTGATACCTGAGAATTTATCATGCTTGCATTTTCAGATTTAATCCTCACACAAATTTGTGAGTTGAGATTATTTTTATTATCAGTGTAGAGATTTTGTACAAAGAAAAAAAAGTCTCCCAAGACTTCACAGGGGTTAGCTAATATTCTAAGGTCACATAACCATCAAATAGAACAGGTTGGATTTGAGTTTGTCTCTCCCATTCTCCTGTCCTACAATGCTGTGCTCCATTATTTTAAACAAGTTGCCTGTTGAACAGAGAGCAAATACGGAAGATTGGAGGAGCTGGGAAGCCCATCAACAGCAGGAAAAAAAAAATGAAAATTGTCAAATAGACACGGGAAGAGGTGAAAGCAAAAACATGAAAGGATAGGCCGGTGTCATCACAAAGTGCCATAGCAGACATCTACATATATTGGTGAGTTCAAATAATTACCAAACAGTTCAGACCAAAACTCTATACCAAAATATGTCTAGAGTTTACTGTTTTGAATTTTAGAGTAATATATAATACATACAACAATATTTCTGAAACACGGGTAATTTTAGGCATTTGACAAGAATGGATTAACTGATGGTGCTTTCCCTCCCTTCCTTCCTTCCTTCCTTCCCTGATTCTGTTGTATCATAGCAAGATTCCTCCAATCCTTTCTACAACAAGGTAGGGTGCAAAAAAAAAAAA
>CAUYRT010095521.1:0-15113 GCA_963574885.1 Lepilemur ruficaudatus
AAAAAAAAAAAAGTAAACAAGAGAGTCCCACCCTCGAAGGAGTTCATAGTCTAGATAGGCGGGCAGATACGGAAACAAACAAATCACAAACCTGAAATCAAAGACAATGATTTGTGAAAATCAATTTCACAGAATCAAACAAAATGGTGTGGGAGCAAAAAAGGCAGCCGCTAACCAACTGTCTCTGTCTTACAGAAACAAAGGCAGTTCACTCAGAGATGACATTAAACTAGTTCTCAAAAGATAAGTAAGTGTTTCCAGGTAGACAAAGGGCGTTTCGGAGAGACAGAAATGCATCTGCAAAGCCAGGAAGATACAAAAGAGCCTGTATATCTGGGCAAGAGTGAAAAGCTGTGTGCTAAGAACTTTGGATAAATGGGGTGAAGGGCTAGAAAAATAGGTAGGAAAAGACTTTTATCAACTCAGAGAATTAGGATTTTTCTGTGAGCAGTGGGAGTCAAAAGGTTTTCTACTTTCCTTTAAAGTTAGATAATAAGTTTCCTTTAAAGTAAGTCTCGAAAACAGTGTAGGAGATCACTTTCAGTGGCAGGCAGCTGACAGCAGAGAAATGTTAATGCTGATTTGATGGAAAAGTAAGATATGATAGTTTAAGGCAATGGGAAAGAGGAGAGAACAGATGTGTAAGATATTTCTGAGGCCAAATTGAGAAAATTTGGTGACAAATTGTGGGACTGACTTAGTAAAATCACTAAACACAGAGATGACAAAGTTTTAAATGTTACATATGTAAAAATAAAACAATGTACATAGGATTAAAGAAACACAACTGTAATTGTTAAAAATCCCAAAATTTCCAGTACAAATGAATGTTTTCTGTTTAATATGAGTAAAAATGCACCTATTTTGGTAATATTTTCAGACTGCTCTAAATGTTCATTTTTTATCAATATATATGCATTCATTTATTCATCAATTCAAAAAAATTTATTGACCACCTATAACATGCTAGGCACTATACAAAACTTTTCATTTACTTTACTAAAATATATACAATAATTTCTAAATAAATGGAGAAATATATAAATACATCATATTAATCGAGGTGATAAATATTTTAAAGATACCAGAAATCTTTGACAATTGGATTCCAAAATTTGTATAGAGGCATAAGAAAAACCAAAATGAGTTTGAAAAAGTAGAACAAAGGAGAAAGATAAGGGTCTCATATACATCTTATCACAAGGCTATGGTAATTAAGATAAAATGGCCCTGGCACAGAAACAGACCACTGACAGCAAAAAGAATCCAGAAACACTCCTTGTGTGAAATAAGAACACAATAGATGATAAAAGAGACATTTCAAAATAGTGGGAAGAAAACAGATATTTCTGTTCAGCCCAATTTTCTGTTGGGAAAATTGTACACATGGAAAAAATAAAATAAATTCCACATGAATTAAAGACCCAACTGTAAAAATAATAAAATATAAGAGAATGAAAAGAAAATAAAGAAAAATATCTTTCTATAAAGTAAGAAATCCTTAAACAACAATCAAAAAGTTCAAAGCCATGTATAAAGAAAGATTGATAAAGTGGAACACATCAACATTTAAAACCTCTATAAGCCTAAAGTCAACACAATGTCGCTGCAGATGGAAAGAAAATATTTGCAAAAATGAAAGATTAATGTCCCCAAATATCCAAGCAGCTCCCATATACCAAAAGGATGTCAACCCAAATAGAAAAAGGGCAAACAATACATACAGGCAATTCACAGAAAAGAAGATACAAAAGCCAGTAAGTATATGAAAAAGATGCTCCATCCCAGTAGTAAGCAGAAAAATGCAAAATTAAAATAAGGTACCATTTTTCATCTATCAGATTGGCAAAAAATTTTTAAAAATCAAGTACTGTTGAGGAAGCATTTGATTTCATACACTGATGACAGAAATGTAAACCGATACAGTCATTGCACAAAAGGCAATTTGGTAATATCTAGGAAAGTATTGAAATACTTTAAACCTATGGCTCAGTAATAGTATGTTATTTAAGCTTCAAAACCTGTAAATTAGGTATTATTTATTTCTTTTATGTAAAGTAGGAAACTGGGGCTCTCCCAGGTTAAGTAATTTGCTCAGGATCTCAAAGGGAATGAGGAGTAACCTCAATATAATAGCTTTCAATATGGGTGGCAGGTGTGTGTGGGAGACAAATATCAAATTTGATTAGGTAATTACATCTTAAAGCCTTCTTCTAACTGAATATATATCAAAATTCTCATCAATTATTCTATATTCAAGATGAGAATGTCTCTTCTTCTAACTGAATATATATCAAAATTCTCATCCATTATTCTATATTCAAGACTAGAATGTTCAACCAGAAGAAAAGAACAGATTAATGGAATAGTTCCCAACTTGAAGGAAACTACCAGAACCGTCCAGGAAACTTTAGCAAACTACATAAATCCACATCTCTAACCTTGCTGTTCACTTCCACGAATTGAGAACCACCTGTACTTCCACAAAGATCAGAGAAAAAAAAAAGTAAAATGCTGCATTTATCTAGATTATTTCCCCCGAAACCATAACACAAAATGAGAAAAAGATATAATCAGCTGAGAATTTTTGTTTTTATTTTTAGGAAAAAAACCATAACATAAATGTTAATACCATATCTCTTTGACTTTATTATTTAAAAGAAAAAAAAGACACCAGGAAATAGCCTCATGCTAAAATTTTATCCAAAGGGGGTTGAAAAAAAGAAAAATAAGAAAAGGAGTTCCCAGTTATATGAAATTTTACCAAAGGAATGGATGGGACTTCATTTGCACAAAGCTCTCATTCCAATACTATAAATGTCGTTCTCACAACTAGTTCCCTCTAAACTAAATCTGTGGGAAGCAAGAACACGTGGTTTTAACGACTTCTTACAGACATTCACAAGAAACAGAAGTTTCATTTCATAGCATTCACTGTATTTTCTGCATCACAAATTGAGGTCTCTGCTCAGAGAACTGATTTTCCTAATGGTTTCTACTCACTCAGGATCTCTCAAACATATTCGTGTTTTCCATTCTTTTCTGCATATCAGTGTCTGATACACAGAGAGTAATGAACAGTCTCCTTCATTCTACTTGCCCTTTCCTTCTCCATTCTCCTTTTCCACAAACTCTACTCTTAACAAGTCAAAACCTGTACTGAAAGTATATATTAACATCATGAAAAAATAATGGAAATTCAGACACGCAAGGTAAGTATTACCAAACAAGGTAAGTCTATGCAGAGACCTTTATGTATTGTATCAAAAAAACCTCTCTGACAAGACTTAGTTTTTTCCCCCCAAAATAAATATTCAATACCAGTTTACAAGAAATTTCACATGACCAATAAAATGAAAATCATAAGAGTATCTTGTACGTTGCAGACATTCAAATATTTTTATAATCTAATTTTGATTTGAAGCATATGACAAAGTGGCTAAAGGCACAGGCTTTGGGTCAGACAGACCTTCACTGAAGTTCCTGCTCCATCACTTAATAGCTGTTCGAAAGCACTGAAAAACGTGCCAATGTCCCTGAGAAATCTCTCTCGTGATCCTTTCATTTAAGCTGCATTTCCTGTAGCACAAACTTTGAAGATAACTTAGGTCTTTCTACTAATAGAGGAAGACAGGCTAAAAAGAATAGATTAAAAAAAAATGTTTCCTAGAACAAAGACTTAGATGAGAAAAACCCTAGGGTCCATTTACAGATTCGAGGATCAACCCCACAACGTTAAGAGATAAAAATACTAAGGTTTTGAGAGATTATACGTCTTTTCCAAGGTCAAATATGAAATAACACAAAAAGAAGATTCTAGAACTCAGGCCTCCCTGACAATTCACCACATCATAGGAATAGGACCAAAACCTAAAAAAACCATAAGAGGTCATGGTTCAAACAAAGACAACAGACTCCCAGTGATTTCAGTGCAGCATGTTTAATTCTATGTGTCCTGTTCTTCAGCTGCCTCCTCCCACATCCCATCCCTACACATCCACACCTACTAAGGTATACCTAGTAACAAAATCAAAGGGATAAACATAAAAAGAGCCACCTTTTTACTGGACCGCTAATTATCATTAACCCACTGATGCCTGAATTATTTAAGAGCAAATGGTCAGCACTCTCAGAAAACACCACTGTCTAAGGCCACAGGTACAGCTGACCACCTCAGCATCTCTCGGAGGGTGATGGGATGCAGCAAAGAGAGCAGGAGCACTGCAGCTGGCCTGGACTGAGTGGCCAGGGGTGTGATGCTGGGCAAGGTGTTAACCAGGCACCTCCCACCCACTGCCTCAGTATTCTCATCTAAAAATAAAAAATGGAAACAACAGCACATCTTGACTGACGTTCTGTGGAGATTAAATAGATATTCCAAAAGAAGCACTCAGCATAGCTCCTCGGCACACAGTAAGTGCTCCATAAATGTCAGAGCTCTTAGGATGATGATGCTAATGGGCCGGCCGACCCCTTTCCACCCCACAGTATGTTCTGCTGTCTTCTAACACACCAGGAAAGCAAAGTGCATTCAATTCTTTCTTCTCACAAAGATTAACATGAATATTTTCCCTTAAGATTACTACGCTATTTCCTTTTTTCCCCCCTAAATGACAGTATTGTGTTTTAGGTAGAAAGACAATCACATACCATATTAATTTACTTATTTTTAAAATAATAATTACAAGGGGCACTAGAAGTGTTTACTTAGCAAATGAAAATCCAAGCCAAATCAATTGGGCTTCAACATGTTCATTCCTGTCTTGAAAGACAATAAAAGGACCTGTGTAGTTTTATTTGACTTTTAAGTTTCTACGATGTAAGTTGAAATTCTACATATACGAAAGACAAACCAACTCTAATGATTATTTTAGGACAAATGTGATGTTAACCTTTGGAAAAAATCCCAACTGTCTCATTTTGAATAATCCTCTTATTGCTCCTGGAATTGATTCATCTACAATGTATTTATATCAATATAATTGGTGTGATTTCAATTTTTTGAAAAAAACTCTTTCATTTTTTAAAACTATGAAATCACTACACAGGCAAGTTATTGTAGGACAACAGACTATAGTTTTCATTCATTTAAAGACCAAACAAGAGAAATCTTCATTGCTCTGCAAACTGAAACAGCGTCTGGGTCTAAATCATTTCCTCATGACATTCTCTCTCTTGACCTAAGGCCTTTGGGCAACACTGGCAGTTCTGAAGAGGCTCAGACATCTGTTTGGTGAGTATCTGAAGCTCTACATTATGGAAGGTGATTAATTTAACCCAGAGAAAAATTACACATGCTCTAGCATTTCAATTTTCTTAAAAACCTCTGAACTTGGTTATTTCATAACCCAGCGCTATTATCCCTAATGGTCAAGGCATTCTCTAGTAACAGTTTAGGTGCCCTGTGAGTCTTATTAACTCTTTCAGGCCATTAAGCTACCATTAAGAGCATGAGGGCCTGGAAACTAATTACAGTGCATAAAAGGGTTTTAGTGCTCTCCAAGTGTTAATGAACCTGTCCAAGTGACCAATTTTCTATCAGGCAGTACAAGGAATTTGGTGTCCAGTGTTATCTGGATTTTTTTTTTTTTTTTTTTTTTTTTTAGATTTTCACAGTGGCTACTCCAGTTTCAGAAGGCAAAACCTGAAGATATAAAATAGTAATGTTAAAATTACAGAAATATAGCCAGAAACAACAGATTTTACAAATTGAAACATGTTTTCTGATGCAATGGCAAGTTTTAATTCAGTCATGTCAAAATTAAAAACTAGAAATATTATTAATAAAACTGGATATTATGGTCTACCAAAGTCTGCACATATGTTTATTATAAACATAAAATGTTACTTTATCACAAATAAAACAAAACAACCCCAAAACTTCTTTAAGGAATCACAATCTTAATGTGTCTATATTAATATAGTAAAAAGAAAAAATATAAAAATATATAATATATACATATAGTGTCTATGAACTAAAACAGACCTCTTCGTTTTCAAAAAAAGAAAAATGTGATTAACCATGTCAAATAATAGCTTCTTTTCTTTAAGGTAGTTTAAATTAATAGAATGGATTTAATTTTTAAATGTTTAAATAGCAATAAAAAAGTATAGAAAACAAAAAATAATCTCTATAAATTCCTGTATTATACACATTCTGGAAAACTATAGAAATTTTGTAAAATTTTCAGCAGCTGCCCTTCCCTAAATGTTTTTAACCTTTCTCTTGTTTGTCAAATAAGAAGCATAGATGACAAACATTTAAATTGTTATAAAATCACTTACTCCTTTGTGATAGAAATTTCAATTCATACAGTCATTTATAATTTAAAGTTATTGCATTAGATATTTTAAAGCTTTTTAAGTAAAAAGTGACCCTCCCAAAAAGATACTCTGGACATGCACAAACACAGAATTAATTTCCTGAAAAAAATTTTGGAAAATATACAACAGAACAATGAAAAAGGAAAACAAAAAAGAGAGAATGACGGAATTTGAGAAAGAGCAGAGCTAACCCAGGAGGGCACTGACAAGAAATACCATGAGGATACCTCTCTATGCAGCAGGCCCAGAGAACAGCCTGTCCAAAACTGATCACTTAATAAATAATAGGATAAACTAGATGAATAATATGTACATAATACTTCAAACATTAATTCTTAATTTTCATACTCAACCAAAAGGCAAAGTGTGAAAAGCAATGTACTTAAGGAATATAACTTACACATTACAAATTGTGACACTGTAGAAACAATAGTGTAACTGACGGAAGCTGGGTTGTAAGGGGCAGAGAAGGATAAAAATACAGAAACCTAATGCTCTAAGTTCTGTACTGGGCAGTGAAGAATTATTAAGATCAATGAAGCAATAAATACAGCTCGAAATGTAATACTTACAGTTATCAGGATAATAGAAGAAATATGGTAACATAATTGAGAAATGTTTAAGAATTTAAATTCTTTGCCTTTCAAAGTAGCAACTTGAGGCAACATGGAAAATATATAAATTAAGAAATTGAGGTAGGAGCACATTGCTTACAGATAGAAGCAGCCACACAAAAGAACTAAAAACGTGTATGAGAAACAAGATGAGGTGGGAAGGAGAACTTTACTTTTCATTTTATATATCTTTTTTATGCATCTGAGTTTTTATTTCCAAGTATAAAACTAATTTTATATTTCCAAACAGGTGGCATCTGAAAGCCTGTGTTTGTGATTTTAGAAGGTAAATATGGGAGAGATACCTACCAAAATTTTTTCAAGTTGCTTGATTTAAGAATAAAATTGTTAATTAAAGATAATTTTTCAAAAATAGGTATCTATTAGCTAATACTGACTTAATCATATGAATCCAAATATCTATTATTTTACTATAATCAAATCATAAATTGTTACAAAAGGCATTTCACATAATCTCAAAATCATGAAGCTAATTCCTTTACTCCTGAGGCCCACTCACCCTGGGAAGCTTCTATTTCTAACCTGTGACATCATATAAAATAATAAGCCCTATGTTTATGGGACTTAAACTCCTCTCAGACTACAAGGGAGGTCCCTTTAGAAGATGAATTGATCATTATGATACAATAGAAAGGCACTAAATACAATCACTTTGTATAAACTGATCTTTTTAAAAATTCTTTTTTAAAAATTTAAAAAATCCTTCACAAATGTTAAGAAACTTAACACTTGAGATTACTGAGCATCTCTCAGTCTTACTTCATGCCCTCTCCTCCCCACTTCGGCAAGGGATAATGAAAACAGCACTGAAGACAGCAAACACATCAGGCTAAGGAAGACGACAAAGTAAGACCAGGCATGATCTCTGTCCGTTAACATTTGCTAAATCAGCAGGACAACAGAAACTCTGTCTCTCATCCAAAATAGTTGTGAGAACAGCTAGACAATGTTTGAGAGATATGGTAAAATATGTCAAAACTTGAGTTCAAAGGGGAAAAAAAACCTGCTACACAGGGTCACCATGATTAAATGATTTTGAAAACTCATGATTAAGGCTGGGCAGTGGCTCATGCCTGTAATCCTGGCACTTTGAGAAGCTGAGGTGAGAGGATGGCTTGAGGCCAGGAGGTCAAGACCAACCTGAGCAACATTGCCAGACCTCATTGCTAAAAATAATAATAATAATAATAATAATAATAATAAAATAAATTAGCTGGGCATGGTGGCAGGTGTCTGTAGTCCTAGCTACTTGGGAGGCTAAGGCAGGAGGATCACTCGAGCCTAGGAACTAACCAGCGTGAACAATCTGCAAATATCCTTAAAATAAACAATTTCTACTTTCCCCATATATTTTACTCATTCTGGAAATAAACACAAAACACAATGTCAGTGTATCACTTTAGAGCAAAATATATCAATAGCATTAACTAGTCTTTTAATTCCAGGATTTTAAAAATATATTATAAAGAAGGATTGTTGTATTTTTCGTGATGAAAATAATATATGTGTTCACTTATAGTGGAATGAAAACATCCTTTTTTTCTTTCAAAACAATAATTCCTTGTTTTAATTATTCAAGTCCAATAATTCCTTCTCAAACTAAATCCGCAACTGCCTTTAGTATTTCTGCATGTCTCTTCAAATAAGCAAACACAAAAGGAATTTAGAAAGATGCTCAAAGTACAAAGTCATCTCCATTCTGAATATACAACAGAAATAAAATGAACAGAGTTAACATTTTTCATTCTGATCCTTAGGAAACTCAAGAAGAAGTATGGTACTTAGGTTTGGTGATCTGGTTTCAATACAGGTAATTAAAAACACTACCAATTACTAAAGTGTGACTTGCTTAGAATAGTACTATAGGTGGACCATACATTCATTGCTTAGTACAGTACTATAGTATTCACACTTTACAATCAGACAGACATGAGTTCAAACCACGCACTATTTACCAGATTTGTAAACTTGGTGAAGTTACTTAAATCCTGAGCATCTGCTAAATTAATAACAATAATATCTACTAGAACAGATACCAGTGCTTGGTATACGCTAGATAGTTTAAAAGGTTAAATCACATCTCCAATAGCGCGGAGCTAATTCCCCTTAAAGATTAGTTCCATTCAGGTTCTCACCTTCTCCAGTTTAAAGGGGAATCCCTAAGTAGAGTTTCAAGACTTAAGAGTGGGAGGTCACAAGCGAATTAGTTGGATGATTTGTTCTGGCTGGCTGTGGCACTACTACATTCTCAATTCTCGTTTGAGAAGCAGTTAAGGTACTAAAAATTTTCAAAACTGAATAAAATTTATTTACTCTTCATATATTTGAATGAGAAATACGAAAACAGACAAATCCAGGTAAAATAATGAGATAGATGAGAAATATATATAATTTATGGACTCAAGTCTCGTATTTTAATTGTAGTTTTCATATTTTAGTTTTCATCCTGACCTTATATTTACTTCACCATATCAGACCTCTCTCTTTCTCAAGTACATGCAAGAATGGCAAAAAAATCCCTCTTGCTAGTCCATGTGCAAGAAAAGGTTTTACATGTCCATAAACTATGAGAGGCTAACACACTAAGTGTTAATGAGGTTCAGTCATCTTAGAAATGGTATATTTTCCAATTTAGAATTAAGTTAAGGAAACAGAATCCTTAATAAGGATGAAACGAAAAGGAAAAATGGGGGAAAAATTGATCAAATAATAATAGTTGTCATATATTCAACATTTGGTATGTGAAAGCCAGATGCTTTAAATAATTTATCTCTTATATTGCCAACAACCCTTTAAGTGGGTATAATTATCTGGCTTATAGATGCACAAACTGAAATTCAGGAATGATGTACCCTAAGTCCATTCAACTAGGAAGTAGCACATCCAGAACTCAAACTGAAATCTAACTTCATAGAAAATCAATTCTACATCATGCCAAGCTATTTCTGAAACTTAAATTTCTAGGACATCAAAACTTCATCAGAAGGCAATTATCTTTCCCTTCATTTGTATGAGACAAGACAAAAACTGGGTATAGAAATAGCTCTGGTCATTCATGAACAGACCTTCCTTAGTTTTTTCCTGTTAGTCACATGAACAAAAGAGATTTCAGGACAAAAATGCCAGTATTATATGCTTTTATTTCTAGTTCAAAGGATGCTTTCAAAACTCACAATTCCCAACACCAGTTGGGCCATCACAGTAGTAAAAGAAAATGAAGAAAGGAAGAAAGAAAGGAAGGAAAGAAGGGAAGAGGGGAGGACGGGAGGAAGGAAGGAAGGGAGGAGGGACGGGAGGAGGGAAGGGAGGAGGGAAGGGAGGAGGGAGGAAGAAGATGAGAGGTGATAAGAGAGGGGAGGGGAAAGGAATGAAGGGGGGCCCATTAAATGTACTTTTTTAGTTTAAAATATCATTTATCTGTCTACATCTTTTCCTATCTCTTACTCTGCCTAGCAATATGTATGACACAACTCAGACAAAATCATGTCGAACTGACCTTATATTCCAAGAGGAGAGAATAAAAAACAAAACATATAAATTTAACTCCCAAATATATAAATTGTGTTTTACGTGACCTCTTTTTAAATTCTATGAATTTCAATGACACACAAATTTACTTTTGTCTCTTAGAAAGTCAGTCGTACCACGAAATTTTGAAGCTTCGGGATCATTCACGTTGATGGCAATCAATTTCCAATCTGTTTCACCTTCATCAATAAGACCCAAAATTCCAAGTATCTTCACATGAATAACCTCTCCACGAGAAAGAACCTTAAAAGAGAAAAAAAAAATGCACCACTTGCAAGGCTTTGGAGGAGAGTTTACTCAAATAGCATAAAAATCCATATGAAAGATTTAAAAGGTTACAGACTGAAATTTAATAAAGCTTCAATAGTTAAAATAATGTAAATATAGTCATCAAGCCTCCCTTGCAATGTTCCTTTTGGAATTAAGTTTCTCTAAATTTCCACTTCCAACCATGATGGAATTTACTGATAAAAAAACAAAACAAAACAAAACAAAAACTTGCCCTCCCATTGTAAATAACTAAAAAACTAGACAAAATACATGAAATCATTCTTTCTGGACATTAAACAATGGGCAGTGCAGGACTGGGACCCCAGAAAGAAGTAAACAACTGGAGAGAGCCCTGTGATTGCCCTGGCTTTCTGCTCAACAGCTTTTGAAACCATGGCACTGGGAAGGGAGTGCAGTAAGAGAGCACAGGGCTCTCACTGAAGTTAAAGAACAGAGTTAAAAAACAGGGAGGATGAGGCAGCTAGAATTTGTGAGGCACAGTACTAGAGATAAGAAATAACTCCAGAAATATGCATAGTGGCTCCTTTGAGACATTTGTTAAATACTAACCTACGCATGCATGGTGAGTCCCCAGGAGCCCAAGCAAAGAATATGTGCCAGAGACCTCTAAGATGTATTCCAACCATCCAGGAAAACCTCATTCAGCAAGAGGGGCACATTCAATCTCAAGCCTAGAAGGCGTCGGCTTTAGTGGTAGCACTAAACTTGTTCTCACGTGAACGTTATTCTACACCTGTCCTAACAAAGTTTTTAAAAAATGCCCAGAAATGATAAAACTGATCCACTAGTTACAACTTGACAAAACAAATTATCTTTTAAAGGAAGACAACAAACCTAGGCACTCAACAGCACACATTCACAACATCCAAAATTCTGTCAACAAGCAGAAAAATGTAAGCCCTAGCAGGAGTGAAAAAGCATTCAACAGAAACAATTCCAGAAATGACAGATGATGGAATGTACAAGGACTTTAAAACAAATATTGTTCATAAGCTCAAAGATTTAAATAAAAACATGAAAACGTGATGACGAGAAATGAGAAACACAAAAAAGAACCAAACGGAACTTTTGAAGCTGAAAAAATACATTATCTGAAATGAAAAGTTCTCTAGATGCACTTAAGAACAAAATAGATACTGCCAAAGAGAACATCAGTGAACCTGAAGACAAAGCAAGAGAAACTTTCCAGAGTGAAGCACAGACAAAAGACTAGGAAGAAATTAATAATCTCAGTGACCTGTGAGACAACACCTAGCACTCTGCCTTAGACATAACTGGAGTCCTAGAACAGGAAAAAGGAACGAGGAAAATATTTGAAGAAATAATCTCCAACATTTTATTAAATTTGGTGAAAAGTATAAACCTACAGATTGAGAAAGCATATACACAAAAAAAATGCATCAGAATAAACACAAAGGAAACCAGAGTAAGGCACACATCATAATCAAATTGCTGAAAGCCAGTAACATAGAATAAATCTCAAAGGCAAACAGAGGGGGAAAAAGGATTATATACAAGGGTACAAAGAGAGAAATGACAGCTGATTTCTCTTTAGACGCAATATAAGCCAAAATACAAAGGAATGAAATCTTTAAAACTCTTAAAGAGAAACACACTTACCCATAATGCCTGGGGTCAAAGAGACTTTGCAAAGGGGCAAGATGGAACTTTCTGGGATGATAGAAATGTTCTAAATTTTGATTGAAGGAGGTGGAGATTATGTGAGTATAGACATTTGTCAAAATTCACTGAACTGTAAAATTACAATGAGTATATTTTATTGTATATTTTGTTTTAATAAAGTTTAATGGTTACAAAAATGAACTGAGAAAAAAATATTAGCAACTTATGTCACACCCAAAGGGTGAATCTTGTCTAAAACACTAAGAGCTACTAAAAATCAAGAAGAAAATCACCTAAAACTTAATTGAAAACAGGAAGAAACCATGAATAGGCAACTTGCAGAAGAAATGGAAACAGCCTTTACTGGTATAAAAAAGATGCTCAGGCCCACCCATAATATAACCACCTATATGTTTAAACTAATACCCCACCTAGTGTTCCAGAATTCACACTCGACAGGCAGTTGCCTGCACCTTGAGCCTCTCCTCTCTATTTTGCTTCCTCTATTCGGAGGGAGGAGGAGAGGAGGCAGGGGAGGGGGAATTTCTTTGGCTGCCAGCTCTTAATCTACAAAGGGGAGCATTTTATCCTCTTCTCTCAGAGGAATCAGAAGCTGAAGTAAAATTCAAGCAATTCAACATTTATTGAGAGAATTGATATTTGGAGTAGATTTCTGCTCATATCGTTGGGTATATTCTTATTGTTTTGTTTTAACCTCTCGAGCTACTGTGGAATCTGGGTTCTAGACTTTTAACTCCCGAGTGATTTTACTTTGGTGTGTGTCTATTAACGCTGTTCAGTGTATAATGCAGGCCTGAGTTCTTTCTGCAGGACAAGTCTGGTCTTTGCAACTTCTGTCAGTGATTGTTTGTTTGGCAGAATATTTATCCCTCATTGATAAATCTTAGTTTTGCCATGTAAAGGATTCTAGGTTGGCCATTATTCTGTTTTAGAAGATTGAGGATGGGTTGCCCAGTCACTTCTGGCTTGTAGGGTTTCATTTGAGAAGTCTGCAGTTAGTCTGATAGGTTTTCCTTTGCAGGTTATCTGCTGTTTTCATTTTACTGTTTGAAGGAGTGCCTCTTTCATGTTTAGTTTGGCCAGCCTAATAACTATGTGATGTGGAGATTATCTTTTCACATTGAGTCTCGCAGCAGTTCTGTGTGCTTCTTGTATCTGGATATCTAGATTCCTGGCCAGGCCAGGCATATTTTCCTCCAGTATCCCAAGAAATAGATTTTCCAGACATTATACATTTTCTCCTCTCTCCAGGATGCCTATAATTCTTATATTTGTTTTCTTTACATAATCCCACATTTCTTGTATGTTTTGTTCTTGTCTCTTGCTTCTGTGTTCTTTTTCTTTATCTGATTTGTTTAGCACATAGGCATTATCTTCAAGCTCTGAGATTCTTCCCTGTGTGATCCATTCTATTTTTAAGGCTTTCCACTGTGTTTTGTAGTTCCTTGGATGCCTCTTTCATTTCCAGGATTTCTGTTCGGTTCTTTTGAAATATTTTAATTTCTTTAGAGAATTTTTCATTCATTTCCTGTATTGTTCTTGTGGCTTCTTTGTGTTGGGTTTCTATTTTCTCTTTAATTCCATTGAGTTTCCTTACAATCCATATTTGGAGTTCTTCCTCTGCCATGTTAATCATGTCATTTAGTATCTGATTTTGAGGATCTAATGATTTCTTTTGGGGGCGACTATTCTCTGTGCTCTGTCATATTTCTTCTTGTGTTCTTTCGCTGTCTTTCTCTTCAGAGTACTTGGTCGAGAACTGGGAGTACTAGGACTGGTTTGTGCTCCTAACTTCAAGCCCCCAAGGGACGTTCCTTGATAGTGGTAGAAGAGGCACGCTGGTCCTATATTGCCGTAGAGGTATTTTGGCAAGTTGGGTTACCTCTGACCGATTGTCTTCACCTCTTGCCAGTGGCGATTAGTGAGTTTGGTCCCCCAGCTTAAGCTCCCAGGTGGTGGATTGCACCTGTGTATATAACTGCACTGCCCTCTAATAGCTTGAGCTAAAGGGCACTGTGTTGAGCTATGGGGTTACTCTCTCAGTTGTTGGTTGTAGATTGAGTGGAGGAGCCACATATCAAGGTAATCTGATGCCTTTGTGTTGGTCTTTGGTCCCCTGGATGGGGAATACTAATGCCCTGATCTTTAGGTAAAGTCTTACCACTCCTGAGGGTTACTTGGACCCTATTACCCCCTTAAAGTGGGGGTAGGGGCAAGGCAGATCACAGCTGCTGCCTAACAGCCTGGATGTGTGTGCTTCTATGGTTGCTTGATCTGCTACTAGGGAGAGTCACTAATATGTTATCCAGGGCTCTTCCACCACCCTTGGAAGGCTGCTCCTGATGGGAGGGGTCCTTTGGTGGACCTGCTGGGGTCTCTGGCCAGGATTTTCCTTCCCTGACCACAGACCACACTGTTCACAGCCGCCTGGATGTAGAGAGCAAGCCCCAGAGTTATGTTGTCAGTAGATGACCTAAGCCAGCCCAAGCTGCTGAATCAGTGGGCTGTCAATTATTGATCTGTGCCAAGGCCCCACAGATTCATGCCAGTTGCACAGGGAAAGCAGCTTTTCTTGCTTCTCCTAATGTCCAGGGGAGGAGCCCTCCACTCCCAGCGTGCAAAAGTCGCTGGGCTAGGAGAGCGGGGATGAGACCACCCAGTGCTCCGCATTTCCAACCGCTGGGAAACTAG
>CAUYRT010095522.1:0-15209 GCA_963574885.1 Lepilemur ruficaudatus
ATGTAGACTAGTCTCTAATGTATTTACTTTTAAAAAATGGGAATCAATAATCCACAGCAGAGATTCCATGACCTGCAAAGGATCATGACCCAGAGTTTGAGAAGCATTGACTTAAACATTAAGGAAGGAACTTCTGGGTCCAGCATACTGGTATGAGCTTGCTAGAGCTGTATTTCCAACTATTTACAATAGAAATATCTGGACAAAAGCAAAAAGAAACTACCCGAGGACTCCAAACAATAAACAAAAGTAGGAGGATTAGTATGCTTTTTTTTAAATTTCAGAGTATTCGGGGGCACAAATGCTTCGGTTGCATAAATTGCCTTTGCACTGCCGAGTCAGGGCTACAAACGTGCCCATCCCCCAAACAATGCACACACCACATCCGTATCTATTAAGTGTGAATTTACCCTTCCCCTCCTCCCTCTCCCACAATTTCTCCTTGATAGCCAGAATTCATCACGCCAGCCAGTACAGCACCTCCCCCTTTTGTCTACTGATTCCGTGGCACAGGGAGCCTGAGGTAGCCAGGTGGCACTCTCAGCTTCCACTTCAATGGAGCCATTGTCACATCTGCTGGGGGAAGAAGCATCACTCCCTCTGGAACTAAGACCTCTGGATGAGCAGAACCTAAAGTTGTGGGGACAGGTGGCAAAAAATTTGAGAATAGATCACTAGGGGAAGTAGTGAGAGGAACCACTTCCAGTTTCTCCCCTTGATTCAAGAGCCCACGAGCCCTGCCTGGGGGAGTGACACCACCACATGTTAGCCACTGATGTAGAGCAGGTGCGCATCCTGAAGGCCTGAAGGACACTACCCCAGCCCACAGGTGTCGCCACATAGATGACGCTGAGATCCGAACGTCTCCTCCCCACCAAATTCATATGTTGATATTGCAGCCCCCAAGGTGGTCGTATTCAGAGGTGGAGCCTTTGGGAGGTAATTAGGTCATGAGGGCAGACCCCTCATGAATGGGATTAGTGACCTTATAAAGCAGGTCCCAGAGAAATCCCTTGTCCCTTCCACCATGTGCAGACATCGTGGGAAGGGAGCATTTACGAACAAGAGAGTGGCCCCCACAACACTCCGGATCTACCAGTGCCTTGATCTTGGACTTCCCAGCCTCCAGAACTATGAGAAATAAATTTCCATTGTTTAAGCCACCCAGCTTATGCTATTTTTGTTCTAGCAGCCTGAGCAGACTAAGACAGATGACACTGTAACCAAATCTTCCAAAGTCCATTTCAAGTCCCAGTTCTGGGTAAGATGTCACATGTCACACGGGTAAGAAGGAGTAAATGCACGCCACCCTTTCTTTCCGCTGAACACAACTGTAAAATCTGGACAGAATACATGGCCCAGCTTCTTGAAGATTCTGAAAGTAAGTTGCAACAGTTGGACTGGGGAAAGACACAAGAATTCAAAGTGCCCAAGAAGTAACGGTGAATTTACCATTTCATTTTCCTCCTGTGTCCCCTGACCTGAACTCAACACGGTCCAAAACTCAGAAGTGAGCCCTGTGGTGTAGACAGGGCAAAACCTAGGAGAAGCCTGGCTCAAGGAGCAGGAAAGAGAACTCCTAAATCTTGGAGAGAGTGGAGAAAATTTCTCTTCTTTTTCTCTGTTCTCTTGCAAGCAATCCCATCCCAGCAGCTGAAGTGGCTGGCATTAGGAGCTGGCGGAGGCCAAAAGTATAAGGAAGAGGGACTTATCTCACCATCCAGTGGGCAGGGCCAAACCCCATGGCTTTTTGCTACCTTTCTGTTCTCTTATCTCTTGGTCTAAGACCTGGTACAATCGTGGGAGTGGGCAGTTTCCAGCTGGAGGATCAGAAAGAGAGCTCAGGGAACCAGAAAGTATCAGGGAGATAGCAGAGAGGGAAGGACTTGAGACAGTCACCCCATAACGTTGTTTATGAATTCCTGGACTCATCTGGGCCTGATTAGCATACCACAGACTTTGGAAACTGGCCTAATGATTAGACTTCTGGCCAGGCCCTGGGCTGACCACTGGATGACACACATGTGAGACAGATCAGAATAGCATCACAAATGCTTCCAGAACTGAACTGACATTGGAACCACAGGCAAGTAGGGACTTGCAGTCTGAATCCACCTGGGTTAATTGGTCACTAAAACAAAAACATCAATAGTCTCAATAGGATTTAAACAAGACCCAGAGCGTTATAATGTAATATTCGAGATATGCAGGATGCAATCCAAAATTACTTGGCATATGAAGAATACCAAAAATCTTAACTCTCACGGGGAAAGGACAATCAGTAGATACCATTGTAATGACACAGACACTGAAATTATATAAAAAATGCTCTCAAAAGAAATATTAAAATGAAGGTATCAGCAAAAAAATAGAACATATTGGGAAGAAACAAGTGGAAATTTTGCAACTGAAAAACACAATGACCAAAATAAAAAATTCACTAGATGGTGTCAATAACAAAACAGAGATGTGTCAATTGAAGAATGACGAGGTTCACAAAGTTGGAAAGGAGAGCCTTGTTTCTCATAAAGGGTCATGTCATGAATGACAAGATTTCGTTATTTTTCTGGCGGCATAGTATTCCATTGGGTATGTGTATTACGTTTTCTTTATTCATTCACCTGCTGATAGACACTTAGGTTGATTCCATATCTTGGCTATTGTGAATGGGGCTGCAATAAACACGGGAGTGCAGATATCTTTGTCATACTGATCCTCTTGCTTTGGAAAAATACCTAGCAGTGTGATTGCTGAATCATATGGTAGTTCTATTTTTAGTTTTTTTTGAGGAACCTCCATACTATTTCCCATATTGGCTGTACTAATCTATGTTCCTTCCCCACAGTATGTAAAAATTCCCTTTTCTCTGCATCCTCACGAGCATTTGTTATGTTTTTCTTTAATAGCCATTCTAACTGGGGTGAGATGATATTTGATTGTGGTTTTGATTTGCATTTCCCTGATGATTGGTGATGGTTGAGCATTTTTCATATATATATTTCTTGGCCATTTGTGTATCTTGTATATTTTGAGAAATGCCTATTCAGATCATTTGCTCATTTTAAAATCATATTATTTGTTCTATTGTTGTTGAGTTGTTTGAGTTCCCTGTATATTCTGGATATTAATCCTTTGTCAATGAATTGTTTTCAAATATTTTCTTTCATTCGGCAGGTTGTGTCTTCACTGTGTTGATTGTTTGCTGTTCAGAAGTGTTTTCATTTGACATAATCCCATTTGTTTATTTTTGCTTTTGTTGCCTGTGCTTTTGAGGTCTTATTCATGAAATCTTTGCCAAAATCAATGTCCCAAAACATTTCCCCCATTTTTTTCTAGTGGTTTCATAGTTTGGGGACTTATATTTAAGTCTTTAATCCATTTTGACTTGATTTTTGTATAAGATTAGAGAGGGGGGTCTAGTTTCATTTTCTGCATGTGGATGTCCAGTTTTCCCAGTACCATTTATTTAACAGACTGTCTTTACTCAATGTATGTTCTTGGCATCTTTGTTCAAAATCAATTGGTTGTAAAGACTTGAATTTCTTCCTAGGTTCTCTATTCTGTTCCATTGGTCTATGTGTCTGTCTTTATGCCAGTATCATACTGTTTTGGTTACTATAGTGTATTTTAAAGTTAGGTGGTGTTATATGTCTCTGGCTTTGTTCTTTTTGCTCAAGATTGTTTTGGCTATTCGGGGCCTTTTGTGGTTCCATACGAATTTTAGGATAGTTTTTGGTAGAATTTAGCCGTGAAGTCATCCAGTCCGGGGCTTTTATTTGTTGGAAGATTTTTTATTAGTGATTCAATCTCATTACTTATTATTGGTCTATTCAGGTTTTCTGTTTTTTCCTGGTTCAATCTTACTGGATTGTATGTGTCCAGGAATCTATCCATTCCCTCTAGATCTTCCAATTGGTTGGCGTATAGTTGTTCACAATAGCCTCTAATGATTCTTTATATTTCTGGGGTATCTGTTTCAATGTTTTCCTTTTTGATTCTGATGTTATTTACTTGGGTCTTCTCTCTCCTTTTTTAGCTAATGGTTCTGCCTCATCCAAGTTTATATTCTTCCACCTTGATTCCACACCCTTAAGATCCATTTCCCCACATATTACCCAGTTTCCTGTTGATATAAATTGGCAAAAAGAAGTTGGCAACTATTTGAGTGTGTGTTGCAACTCCTCATGGGTTACCCTGTGTACCTCGCCAAGAGCCTTGAGTCTAGTCACAGGTCTTAGAAGCAAGAAGAAGCTGTAGGCGTAGGGGCATCAACTGTGCCTTGCAAGGCAGCAACCTTACAGGAGTCCGTTTCAGCTTCTTCAGGCAAGGAGAGACTCAATTCTGCAGGCAAGGGGGGAAAGGGCTGCTTCTGTAGGCAAAGAGACCTGACAGAATTTAGGGGCTTAAGGTCACCAGCTTTATTGGCATCTGCTCCTATGTCTCCATCCCAACTTTCAGGATCCCACCCCTTCCCAATCAAGGCCCTAACTGCAATAAAAGAGACCCGTGAGGTTGGAAGTTCAATGTTTGTTGTAATTCAGCCACCCGCAGGATTAGCCTTTGGGTTTGATTTTCAGAAATCTCAGCCCTACAGCTATGAAAAATAAGGGTCCCTCTCAGGGCAGTCGCAGAAGCTTTCAAGTCCCTTATACAGAACTTGAGCTGGGAATTTGAAGCTCCGAGCGCATAATTTTCTTTCCTCAAGTTTTGCAGCACAGTTAGAAGCAACGAACTGACCCCATTACACTCCTTATTTTCACTAAAATGTTCTATGAAAGCAAATACTCGGTCACCCACAGGCTTGCCTTCCATAGAAACTTAATATAGGAAGCAACTGGTGGTGATCTGAGTAACTGCTTTGCCACTCCATGCCATGGGCTATCGGTGTCCCCTTCGTCACTGGAAATAGGGTCATTAATGACTTTAAATTTAATTAGATTAGAGAACCAATTCCAGATAACTCAAGATTCTGTTCTTTTGGGATCACTCTTCAGTAACAAACTCTTTATCAGGAAAGGTGAACCTCTAATACACACACACACACGATTTGCTACACAAATTTGACCCTTAACAATTGTGGGAGCTAATGAAGCTCTCTGGTAAGGCTGTTGTCTTTGTGCTTGATGCTGGAACTTGAAGCCCACGAGTACAGAAAGTCAGGAGGGGCAGATACGTGTAGAGTCGGGGACAACAGGAACAAGCTGGAACCTACAAGCACAACCTGGAGTCCACAAGGACGGACTGAACCCCACGTCAGCTCTTGTTGCCTCTGAGCTTGGCGAAATGGGTGCCCTGCTGGTGCCAGGGCCTTTCACCAGCAGGCTAAGCACACACCTGGCCCAGGTGTTGAAGAACCAGAAAGTGGACCCAGGGAAGGTGAGAGAGTCGCAGTCCTGCCACGTGCCCACGACATGAGTGGGCAGATGAGTGACAACCAGTATAAGCTACAAAACGACTGCTGCTCCACCGCTACCCAGCAACTCTCCCACAAGAATGTCTCTTGTGACCCACCGTAACAGAAACGTACAGGCATATGGGGAAAGGAATTCTGGGAAGTGTAGTTTCACCTAGCCAAGTGGACATAGCACAAAGCTGCCTTGGACCGTGTTTCAAGTCCTGTTTGATCTCCCACCGTGAGGAGCTGGAGTCACTGACTCCCCACCCTCCTTAGAAGCAAGCAGTGCCGGTCCTTCCCAACACCCTGAGAAGAGCACAGTCTAGTGTCAGATGAGAAAAAGCAGATCCCTTTCAGTTAATGGGATTTGGCCTCAATTCTTCCAAAACAAGAGCCCTGACAGAATTGTGCTCAGGATTCTGGCTGAATTACAAGATCCACTCCATTAGCTCTTGGCGAGAAACCTGCCCTGATGTAAGAGTGGAGGAGGAGGAGGAGGGGGCGTCGGTCCAGACAATGACACAACAGAAAAAGGTGTCTCATGCCAGAAAGGGTTTGGGCAGCAGATGAACAGCCCCTTGGGAGCACTGGGGGCGCTGTTGGGGAGATTTCTGGAGGTCTTCTCCACCCACACCTGACATTCAGTGCTGCTGCCCCTGCAAGTCTCAACAGCGCCCCCCCCCTTAAGATCTTAAGAGTTCTATTGTCCTTTCAGAAGGAATGAAAACGGCTGGAGCCCCCGCGTCCTGGCTTGGTGGAAGCTCAGCATCCCTCTCACCGATTGGACAAATCCCCGGAGGCTGCCGTTTTCCCTGGTGGTATCCGGGTGTCATGGTCTCAGCAAAAAGACTGCATCTCAGTCTCCTTTGCAGATAGAGGCGGCCAATCGGAAGTAAGCAGACGTATTTGGGAAGAAGTCTCTTTAAAAGGAGTGGGATCGCCTAGTGGTGCCTTTCCTCCCGACAGT
The DNA here is from genome assembly GCA_963574885.1 of Lepilemur ruficaudatus. Taxonomy (NCBI): domain Eukaryota; kingdom Metazoa; phylum Chordata; class Mammalia; order Primates; family Lepilemuridae; genus Lepilemur; species Lepilemur ruficaudatus. Next base: position 6,363 of record CAUYRT010095522.1, read on the forward strand.
TTGTTTTTCCCTCTCGGTTTTTCTCCTGGAATATGGCGTGGTGGCTGAGTCTCCTGCAGATTAATGACACTGGCACCTTTTTTTGGCCACTTAGATATTCTTTTATGAGCGTAACTGCCTTTTAATGCCCGTAAGGCTAGTGACGGGACGCAGGAATGGGATGGCCCGAGAGCTCGACACCTTCACACACAACCGTACTAGCCCGCAGAAAACAGGAAATGATGCAGGAAGATGGTCGTCTGTGGTCTTCCAATTCGTGCGTGAGGGCCTCCGACTAGCAGAGCTGGATCCGCATCCTGAGCCCCATCTCAGGGGACATCCGGGGACATGGCACTACCCCCCGGGAAGGTGGAAGGAGGAGGGGAAGGACAGCAGGCGCCCACGCCCCCCATGCCCCGTGAGTGAGCGCTGCCTCGCTCTGCCCACGGAGGCCGCCAGGTGCGTTCTCCTGGGCTGACGTGGCAGCATGTGAGCTGCTTCTAGGCCTCAAACAATATTAAATCACATTGAATCGGATCCCCAGAAAGAAAATCACGTTTGAATGTTTCTTAATCCATTAAGTGATAGGAGGGAGAAAGTCTCTGTGCAGTAAAGAATTAACTTTGTCCAAAGAAAGGTCTGACTTCTGCCCTTGGCTGTTGGAAGGTAATCTCTAGGCCCTTGGAATGTTCCGCGTGATAAGAGTGTCTTTGTTTGCACATGGCCTTGGGCCACACCAGATTGTTCCTAACCATGTGATTTGCGGTGGGGACCGTGGACCACACAGTGTCAACTCCACCTCCGGAGGGGCTGGGGACCGGGATCAGCCGCGTGGTGTGACTGTGCCCTACTCAAAATTCCGGACGCCAAGGCTTGAGCGAGCTCCCCCGGTTAGCAATACTCCCAGGAGAAGCCACCACCGTCCACAACTCCCCTGGGAGAGGACAACTGGAAACTTCGCGCCTGGAATATTCCTAGCCTCTTCCCCCTGTGTCTGTTTCCTTGGCCGATTTTAATGTTCCCTTCCACTGTAATAAACCGTCAATGTGAGTACGTCGGCATCCAGTGAGTTCTGTGAGTCCTTCCAGCCAATTGTCAAACCTACGGGTGGTCTTGGGGATCCTCGAACCTGCAGGTGGTGTCAGAAGTGAGAGTGGTCTTGGGCGGTAGGGTGACGACCACACCCCTGTACGCTGCAGTCTCTGTGGGCAGGAGGGTGACGTCCCAACCATGGCGCTCGGTGGCGTTCCTCCAACAGGGCAAGCTCTGGCCCTTGGACAGCGACTCCGTGTCCAGCTCAAATGCAATAGAACTTTTTCTTCATTTCTTTTCGATCAAGCAGTACTGATTACCCATATGTGAGTGCACCTTGCAAAATCCATTCATGTAAGTTAAAAGGGGAGTTGTTCTTTTAATAGAGTGAATAATAATAGTGCGGCGGGGGGAGGGGGGTGAAAATACATCAGCCGTTGGGGATTGGGTTATGTGACCGCTGAAGTTTGGGAAATGCTGTCCTGAAAACATCTTCCAAATACTGATGTGGCCACCAAGGCAGGGGACAGATGTGGCTGCCGGCATTTCCTGTTCTGAGAAGCAACATTTCTTCCCCGCTGCCACCTATGTCCTGCTCTCCAGCGCTTCTCAATGTTTTTAAAAAGCGACCCACACAGTATGACATGCATTTGGTATCATCATTGTTATGTATATCATTAGGTTGAGCCATATGAAATTGCTATTTTTCTATGTCAGAAATATTTGAACAGTAACATTTTCAAATGATTCAATTTAATAGCTGTACTCCCTTATGTATATGAATATATACATATATATTAATAGATGACACGCCTTCCTTATCAGTTAGACATCTGTTCTGATTAGTAGGTGGTAGGTGCCAATATAGAAATATTTTTAGTCTCCCCAACATGTATACAGTATCATATACATATATAACATACTGTGTATAGTATAGATATAAAATCTTGCATTTATTATTTGTGATGTGCTAATATTTTCTTTTTCATTTTATGGCTTCTTGTTTCTCTCATTTTTTTAATGCTACTCATGACCCACTAAACTGATTTTGTAACCCACGAATGGGCTGGGACCTAAAGTTTGTGAAATGTTATTATGCAACCCCCTGTGACAGGGACCTTGTCTCCTTACTTTGGTGCCATCCCAGTGCCTGGGCACAGCCCCTGGCCCCAGCCTTGTGCAGGGGAGGGACCGCTCTAGCCTCGCCTGGTTGAACTCCCTCCCCGTGGGGCGTAGGGTCCAGGGGCCTTCAGGTAGTGCCCACCGGAGCCTATGCCCCTTCCGGACCGTATTCTGGGTCCCTAGCACCCCACAATTTCCCGCTCAGATTGCTCAGAGCCCACGCCAGGGCCCACGTGGCCTTCTTAATAGACACATCTATCTCTAAGCCAAGAGATGGCCCAGAGGTGGCCATGTCCATGTTGGGGCTGCGGATGGAGCTTGGGTGTACAGGCTGGGGTGTCCACACCCATGTGTGGAGCTCCTCCCAGTGCGGGAGAGACCTGTAGTTTGAAAGAGAGGAGACCACGTGGGCCGGGACCTCCACCTGTGTTTGCCTGAGCCCTGCCCATGCTGGGGCAGAGCTGACACCACCCTCCCCTCGGGGACCAGGCCGGGGGCTCAAACTGCCTGTGGGCACGATCCGGTCCTGACTCTTTCCCTGGTCATGGGCCCAGCCCCAGGCTTCCTTCCCTTTATCCCTTGCGTCGGCTTTGGGTCTGTGACTGCTTGCTCCACTCCTGGGGGTGGAGGCACCAAGGCCAGGACCTGCCATTCTTCCGCTCCCCTATCAGGAATGATCAGAGACCACAGGGTGAGGGCCACTGTGTTTTATTTTTGTCTGAACAGAGAGGAGGGGCAGTGCCCAGGGAGCCCGCCAGCCTTCCCGGGCGGCAGGGTGGGGACGGTAGGAGAATCCGGCCATCAGCCCCAGCTCTGGCTCCATCCATCTGTGTCTTCCCCCTTAGGCTGGGCTTCTCATACTGACCATTCTTGGGGCTCTTTGAGGGCAGGGAAGCGGCGGGGCACGGTGAGCTGGTGGGGGGCTCAGTCTCGGGGTGCCCATCGGGCTGCCGGCCCCTGCTGCCGACAGACTCACCTGTGATGATTCCGGCATAACTGGGACAACTGCCTACATTTGCCGCCTGCCGGAGAAGGAAAGGTGCAGCCATGAGTTGGAGCGATATTGATTATTATGTGTGCTCTGGGTACTGGGCCGACCAACCCAGCCCTCGGGAAGCTCAAAGACAACTCTACAAACAAGTGACGTCCAAACACCCAAGAGATCAGCAGGGCAGGGGCCCCTGATGGAGGGGCTTCCCGAGCATGCACTCAGGGACCTGACTGGCCATATGCAGTGGGCCCCTTGCCCTCTAGTTCAGCATTGGCAGGAGACAGGAGGGCAGGAGGGAGGAAGGTTTGGGTATCTGATTCCCTGCTCCCTCCTGGTTGGGTTATGGTGAGGCAGTGGCTGGAACCCTCTCCCTGGGACCACAGTTCCATCTCTCACTGGGCCCTGGCACAGCCATGACCTCCTCTCACCCCCCCAGGCCTGGCAGATAACAGCTCCCCATCGTGGCTAGTCCTGGGGCACTGCACCATCCCCTGTCACCCTGGTGGTAGAAAAGTCCCTCTATTCAATGGTCTCAGATTTACACTTTTTGGGCCCATCTGTCACCTGCCATGACCCTGACCAACACTGCTGCTGATATCCATGCACTGGAAGATTTTACAGAAACACGGAGCTCTTGAAGGAGTGGCTACTCTGGCAGCTCCGGGCCCCTATTCTTGCTCGGTGGAGTGGGTGGGGCTGCTCCACCAGATAAGGCATCCATACTCATCCACCTCCTCCCCACCCAGCCTTGTTCAGCCCTCGGCCCACCAGGTCACAGTGGGGTTGTGACCTTGGCATGGTTTGTTGACTTCCAGAGCAGCCCCTAGTTCTCTACCCCTCCCCAACAGTCTCCACGTCCCTTGCAATGTGACTTTGCCTCTCTTCCCATCAAAAGCAAGTCTGTTTCCCAACTGCTTGGATGAAGCCTGGCCTAGTGACTTGCTTTGACTAATAGAATGTGTCAGAGGTGACAGTGGCCAGTTCTCAGCCTGCACTCTTTTGCTCTCACTTTCTCTCTCTCTGTCTCAGACCCCTGCCACCATCATGTGAACAAGCCCAGGCTAGTTAGGTAAGACCATGGAGCAAAGAACCAAGAACAGAGCTCCCTGCTCCTGACCTCAGATGCATGAGCAAATCCAGCTGAGACCAGAAGAGCCACCCAGCTGAGCCCAGCCTGCATTTCCAAACTGCATGCTTGAGAGCTAAATACTTGTTGATCATTTTAAACCATTGAATTCGAGAGCAGTTTGTATGGATATATAGCTAATAGATAACTCATTTAAAACAACCTTGCCCAGGGCCCTTTGAGGACCTGACCCTCAGCCACAGAGCAAGCCTCCCATTCCCACCCACCCCCCCATTCTCACTGGTGAGGATGGCAATGCCTGTGATGAACAGCACAGCCGCCACCAGGAGCCCCCGTTTCCGGAGAGTGCTTTCATCTGTAGGGAGAAAATAGAGGGGTATGATCACAGAGGCCTTCACCCTTCCTCTCCCCACATCTTCCCACAGACAACTTACCATAGAAGAAGGGGTTGTCCTCATCTGAACCTGGAGGGGACAGACAAGGAGCAAGTGTCAGAGTTCAGCAAAGTTTGTGGCGTGAGTAAGTGAATGGCAGAGTCAGGGAGAGGGAACACCTGGGTCTCAGCCTTGGTACTCTTAGAACAAAAGCCAAGGTCCTCACCGTGACACACAGTCTGGTTTGCATTAACCTCCCTAAACTCATCTCTTCACTCTCCCCTCACTCGCTGCACTCCAGCCCACTGGCCTCCCTGCTGTTGAACATGCCAGATAACCTTCTCACCTCAGGGCCTTTGCACTGGCTGTTCCCACTGCCTGGGACACCCTTTCCCTGGATATCCACTTGGCTACTTCCTTCACTTCCTTTTCAATGGGGCCTTCCCTGGTCCTGTATATGAAATCCAGGTTGAGTATCCCTAATCTGAAAATCCAAAATCCAAAATGTTCCAAACTCTGAAACTTTTTGAGCACCAATATGATACTCAAAAGGAGTGCTCACTGGAGCATTTTGGATTTTGGATTTTTGGACCAGGAATGCTAAATCAGTAAATATAATGAAAATATTCCAAAATTCAAAAAAATCCCAGATCTGGGACACTTCTGGTCTCAAGCATTTTGAATAATGGATACTCAACCTGCACTCCTCAGTCACTCTCTAACTCCTTTGTTTTTCTTAATGGCAAGTTAAACTCAACTGACATATAATTATTATGATTATTATTTGTTGTCTTTCTTCCCCTACCAGAATATCAGTTCCATGAGGAAAGAGATTTTTGTCTTTCTTGTTCACTGCTAGATCCCTGGCCCTATAGCAATGCCTGACCCACGGGAAGTGCTCAATGAATATTTGTTGAATGAATAGGGAAATGGGATCTCTATATGACCTGTGGGCATATCATTTTCATTCATTCACTGGGGCTTGACTGGGCAGGAAGTTGAGGATAAGACTGTGAGGGGAATAATCCAGGTGCCCCTAGAAACAGAGCTCACTGCTGACCCACAACTAAACTCAGATGCACGAGTAAATCCAGCTGAAACCAGAAGAACCACCCAGCTGAGCACAGCCTATGTTTCCAAACTGCAGAGTTGAAAGCTAAATAAATGGTTATCATTTTAAGTTATTGAGTTTTGAGGTGGTTTGCATGCAGGATTCATTCATGCATTCATTTGTCTATTCAGACATTTATTATATGCCCACCTTCTGCCAGGCTTGAAGCCATTTATTCATCCAACATGTGTTTCCCAGGACCATTCTGTGCTGGGCTGTATTCCAGGTGCTGGAAATGCACAGTGAATAGAAAACAGCCTACTTCCAGTCTGGAAAGGGAGTTACTGACCATGTGGCTTGACGGTCTGGGGGTCTGTCCTGATATCTGCAGCTGGGGACGTCCTCTTGGTGTGCATAGTCATGCCTTCGGTGGGAAGGCAGAGAGGAAGAAGGACGGAAGATGACAGAAACAGAAACAAGGGATATCACTGAAAGTCTGTATCTGGGAGAAACCCCTCTCCCACATCTACACAGCCAGTGTGCAGGGTCAGGCGTCCCTCACTGCACCCCTGGAGGCAACACATAATGGTGGGTACCAAAATACCAAACTAAGCCTGCACCATCTGGTTACAGCTACCCTGATCCCCGAGAGACCCCTTACCCATCTCCTAGGATCTCCTGGGCCACCCTATAATCCAGGAGATAAAGGAACTAAAGGGCAACACCTGGCATAGCCAGGCAGGAGGACTTCCAGGACCCTGGCCCTCCAGCCATGCTTGAAATTGGCTACCTCTGGACTTTACAGAACTTATATAGCCAATAATCTTCTCTTAGGTTGTATTTTCTGTATCTTGCAACTTAAGAGTCCCTTCTCTGTCATTAAGACATACACAAAGGAAACATTCAGAGCCACACTTTATAGCACCAGCCCTGTGAAGGGAACCGAACGAAAGAGGGTTCCCAAGTCTATCAGTCTGGGAAACGCTGCATATTGGCCACTCCCCCTTGGGAACATTTGCTGCAAATCAGCTTAATCAAGACTCTGAGAAGTCCTGCCATAAAGAAACATGGTTAACATTAACTCAGAGTTCCCCAAATAACTTTGACCACAAACCAAAAAAAATTTTTTGAAAATGTATTAACAATTCCCCAAAGAGGTGCTCGGAGAAACGTACTTGGGGAAATGGTGACCTAGATAGAGAATTAAACAAAGATTGTAGGCTGCTGCTCTCAGCCCCAGACACTACCTTCCTTGGTGCTGCTGTGCGTCCCTGGGTGTGTCACTGGCAGCTCATCCACTCCCGTCGTCGGCTGCTGGGTCTGGGGCAGGGTCTCAGTCAGGTTTTGTGTTGCTTCTACTCGGGCCAGAAGAGCAAGGAGGGGAGTGTAAGAAAAGATTGAATTGGGGACAGGCAGACCCATTGCACAGCAAGGGACAATCTCCCTCCAACAGGTTGGCAAAACCCAAAGACGTTGATATACCAAGGGTCACTGCAGGGGTGGGGAAGGGGGACTCTCTCGTGCACTGCTGGTGGGAGGTAACTTCCAAAACAAATTTAAATGTGCATGTCCTTTGCCCCATAGTGGGTTTTTTGTTTGTTTATTTGTTTTGTTTGTTTTTGTTTTTGTTTTTTGAGACAGATTCTCACTCTGTAGCCCGGGATAGAATGCAATGGTGTCATCGTAGCTCAATACAACCTCAAAATCCTGGGCTCAAGTGATCCTCCTGCCTCAGCCTCTTGAGTAACTGGGACTACAGGCACGCACCATGATGCCCGGCTAATTGTTCTATTTTTAGTAGAGATGGGGGTCTCACTCTTGCTCAGGCTGGTCTCGAACTCCTGAGCTCAAGCAATTCTCCTGCCTCGGCCTCCCAGAGTGCTAGGATTACAGGCGTGAGCCACCGCGCCCAGCCTTTGCCCAGTAGTGTTTTGGATAAAAACACGGTCTCTGGAACTGTATTCCTGGACTTCAATCCCTGCTGTGTCCCTGACTTGCTGTGAGACCTCGGGCAAGTTACTCCGAGCCTGTTTCCTTGTCTGTAAAATGGGGATAACATAACCTCAGAGGGTTTGTGTGAGGATTGAGTGAGTTAACACAAGTGAAATATTTAGAACCATGGCCAGCACATAGGAAGTGCATGCTAGTCTAAGTGTTTGCTTAGGGAAGAAGGGGCAGGTTTGCTCATTGTGGCACTGAGTGTAGACAGAAGAAACTGTGAGCAGTCAATATGCTCAAGGGGTGTGTGACCGTAACTGCAGCCCAGCCACCCTGCAGAACACTGGGCAGCAGAGAAAACGAGACGAGTCTTTACATAGAGATGTGAGAAGAGCTGCCAAAGATACTGTTGCATGAAAAAAACAGACAAGGCAAGTCGCAGAGCACTCTTGATATCCCTGAGCTCACAAATGCACCACATGGTCAGTAAGTTTCTCCTGGTGACAGTCACGTGACTCGGTACCCCTGGGGAACGACCCCCAGTGCTATCAGTGGGGACCTCTCCGAGACAGACGGAAGGCAGAAGGATGGGGGGTGTCAACAGGATTCAGTTTCACTTACAGTGTTCTTATTCTTTCCACGGAGAATGTGTTCATGTACTACTATGTCGCTAAACATCAATTGCAAAAACTGGGGAGTGCTTTTGAATTACGTCACTCTCCAAGAAAAAGTTCAAAACTTATCTGAAAATTCAAAAAGGAAAAAGAGATAAAGAGATGAAAGGAAGAAATGAATGAAGTCAGCATACAGAGAGTTTCTGGGGGTGTTTGCCAAGTTCTACTCTTTGGCCAGGTGATAGTTATTTTTAGAGAAAGTCATTACGTTGTGCATTTATGGGTTTTGGATTTTTCTATATGCATGCTAATTTCACAATTTCAAAAGTTTTGTTGTTTTTTTTTTAAAGTATTGAATGGAGTTGGCTGCCGCCTCGCGTGAAGCAAACCAGGGGACTCAAAGCTTGAGACTGAATAGGTACCCAAAGACCCAGAGTGTCAGCGGAAGGCAGGGAGGTATGTCTGCCCCGGGCCCACCCCCAGCCCCTCCGCTTCCCCACTCACCATCAGCAGGCCAGGCTGGGGGCGGAGGGCTGTTCTGGAGCTCCGGGTGGCCTGTATCTGGAGTCAGGGCACAGACAGGGTGAGACGAGCAGAGAAGGAAGTGGAGATGGTCCGTGTACTCAGATAGAGGGATTCCCATAGCAACTCAATTTTGT
>CAUYRT010095523.1:0-32492 GCA_963574885.1 Lepilemur ruficaudatus
GTCTCAGGTATCCCTCCTTCTGACCCTCGTCCGATGTATACTTGTCTGCTTGCTTAATTCTCCCGCTTTCTTCTAAAATCTGTCTTTTTTGCGGAGACACTCTGGCTGGCGGCTTTACTCGTCCGCCATCTTTAATTCTCCAGAAGTGTCAACTTTTCCTTCAGGCATATTTCTCAAAGAAAAAGGGAGATGTACATGCTAAATCTATGAGTTAAAAATTCCTTCAAAGAATCCAACACATTGACTGTCCTTTTTATCTTTTAAAATTGTAAGACTTCAAAATTCAAATGTTGTGAAGTAAAGAAAGATACAGTTATTCAGAAAATGTATGTTAACAACCACGTGTTTCTTCCTATGTAAATACACCAAATAGATCCTTCATCTCATATGTCCATTTCACTGTGTACCTTTTCTTTATTGATTTGTTAAGAACCCTTTGTATGTAAAAAATTAAATTTTTGCATATAATATGTGTTAGAAATTTTTTTTCAAAGTTTACATGGTTTGTACTTTTGGCTTTTTTATTTATATCATATGGATGTTTTAAATTTTTATGTAAGAAAATTTATTGGTCTTTTCACTTATGGCTTTGGATTTTGTGTCATGCTTAGGCTTCCCTGAATCTAAAATTACATTTAAAAACTCATTTTTTTCTTAGCTAGTGTGGTGTATTTTAATGCTTAAGTCTTTGAATCATCTGGAATTAATTTTATTTTTTCCAAATTACTTATATATTTTCATTACTATTGATTGATGTATGTTTATAATTTCCTCTGTGATGTGCAATATTAATGTAATGATATGCAAATCTCTGACGTATCTGGGCCTCTTTCTAGACATGCGACAATAGAAATAGTTCAAATATTGCTGTTTTCTAATGTTTTATTCTCTATGTAGGGTACTTTCAATCCCTATTTTTGCTATTTTAATGATTAGTCTCACATATTTTTTTTCTGAGTATATTTTAGAAACATTCTTCAAGCTCCAAAAAATTTCCTCTGGATATTTTGACTAAAATTTTGATTTTACTATATTGACTTTACTTATCCAAGAATACGATTTGTTTTTCTACTTATCTCAATCATCTTTTTTATCTCAGTACACTTTAGAAGTATTTGCCTTATGTGTGCTACGTATTTCTTATTGAATAATAAGTATGTATTTCTATTTATATATTCTAAGTTACTATGTTAAATAGAGTCTTTTCTTCTATCATATTTTCTAACTGATGATTTCTTGATTATAGGGGAGATATTGATTTTTTAATATCAGTTTTATAACTAACTTAGAGTTATAAAACTTACTGTTTCTAATCATGTCTCAGTTGGATGTGGGCATTTGCATTATATAACCATATCCTCTAAGGACTATGATATTTTTGCCTCCTCCTTTCCATAATTATAGAAATTATAATTATAACTTGCACTTTGAAATAATGGTAACAATGAGCATTCTTTTAGCCTTTATTAAATATGATAGTAATTATGATAGTTTTAGACTAGACACTTTGAAAAGAAGGAAAAAGTAAAGAATTTACCAGGCATGTATATTGTTAATTAAGAAAACAGGGCACTGACAAAACAGTGCCATTATGCTCATATTTTCTCTTACCACAAATAATTATAATACTATCACAAACAGTAACAAAAGATATGAATTTTTTAGATCTATACCCAAATCAAAGAAGTGATGCATTTTTCATAATATGATCAACATATTAGAAGTGCTTTAAGAAACCTCCTTCCAAAATTATAATAAATTAGTTTATTAAATTATTCAATTCCTAAAAGCCATTACTAATACTTAAAAATTGTCCTATAAATTTAGGCTTCTAAACAGTTTTAGATCTTTATGTTAAGACATTGATTTCAAGCTTTTTTAGCATTCTAAATCTTGATACAGTATACATATATTAATATATATCCATAGATACATCCATACACACATACAATTGCTATTGTGTCATCTTCTAACACATGGAGCAAATGTCTCCTCCTCTGAGCTTGTGTAGTACCAGGAGTACACAGCCTCACATGACTTCCATTTTAGTAGCACTGTAATGCTATCATTTTATTATTACATAAATAATCCATGCTGATTATGGAAAAGTTAGAAAACATATATTTGCTCAAGGAAAGTAAAAAGAAACACCACTACTCAGAATAACAGCTTAATTTTGGTAAATATCTCCCAAGCTTTAGGTAGAATGATTCATTGTTTGTAAATTACCCATGACCAGATAGCTAGTAATTTGTATTTTCTTATATTCTTGCCTTATAACTTATAAAATACTAATATTCTTTTTAGGACAAAATTATGATAGACATGATGGCATGCCCTAAGTAAAATACAATAATTTTTTCTTATATGGAATATAAGTAACAAAATTAAATCCATTTTTGGATGACTCAAGTTGTGAAATTATCAAATTGATAAAATAATTTTACAGAATTGCTGAGATATAAAATAGGTCAAATTGGTTGCTTCTTTTCAGCCTCTTGACTTTTCTTACACATTTGGCCATATGACTGTTTTTCCCCAGTGGGTTATGATCACAATGCTTTATGTAATTCAAAAACAAAAGAAAAAGAACGGACCTAAGTTCAAAACATGATATGCATACAGATATAGTCATTATTAAAATTATTAATATAAATATTAATTTATTAAAAAGAAACTTGTAAGGCCATGTGTAATATGAATTTGCTTTATATATTTTAAAATCCAGGATCAAAGATGAGGCTGTCAAATGTATGAATTTAATAATAAATCATTTTAATTTTTTCAAATGTTGAATTAAAAAAATTACAGTTAGATGCTGGTATGATTTGAATGTGTCCCTCAAAAGTCCACAAGAATTCAATCTTAAAGAGTTTTAAAAAACAAAGAAAAGGCTCAGAAATTGAGTCTCAAGTCTTACATAGATCTAGATGTGACATGAACTTGCACCTGGAAACAGGAATTCTGTTTGGGAGAGTGTTCCCTCTCCTATGTGAGTGAGAGTTCAAACTTCAGTCACTGGCAGGCTTCAGGTGTTAGTTACCATGGAATCTCCTTGAGACAGATTTAACCAGTGATGAACATTCACTGGGATGCCATGTTTATAATCCATAAAAAAGCAAAGATAGTATTTAATAAATGGGGGTTTTCAACATGGTTTTCAGATCAGGGCTCTGGACACATTCCTTGCTCCTCAGTGTTTTAGCCCATCAGCAAATCATGACAGTGCATGATAATGGCAGCACAGAACAGCCGTCACCACACACTGTGAATAGGATGCCTCCATGGGAGAGAACCCATGCCAGTGTCACCTGCCATCACCCTGCCATCGGCTCTGTCCAGTGACTGCCTTCACTGTCAGCAATGGCCACCACAGGCCAAACCACAAAGATCTGCTCTAGTTAACAGGCAAGAGTATCTGGCAGGTGGGGTTTAGCTCCCCCTGAGGGGGATTAGCCTGGAGCAGTTAAGGATGAGTATTAGGTTGTGCCTTTGAATGCTTCTGAACACACGCAGGCACAGACAGGCAGCTCATTTTGAGTCTTGTATTTTTAAAAGCCCAGGAAATTATGCACTCAACAAATCTGGTACAGATAGATTCTGGTACTTTCCTAAGATGTCCACGTAAGAGCAGCTGCACATAGCAGGGAACAAACAGTCATGTGGGTGGGCTGGTCTGAGAGATGTCACCTACTCTGGGGTCAGCCACGACATCACAACCCTATAACTTATCTTCAATATAGCACTTCTTCGGGCTAAAAACTAAAATGAAGAAATTATTTCTAGAGAAAAATACAAACACATACACACACATTTTTATTCATATCTATACTTATCTCTGTGTATATACAGTTGTCCCTTGCTATCCACAGAAAATTGGTCCTAGGACCCCAAAATCCATGGATGTTCATGCTCAAATCCCTGATATAAAATGGCATGGTATTTGAATACAACCTACACACATCCTCCTGTATACTTTGCATCTGCGGTCCCCAACCCCTGGGCTACAGAGCTCCGCCACTGCCACCTCCCCACCGTGATGCATGGAAAATTTATCTTCCATGAAACTTAGGAACTGGGCCACACAACAGGTGGTGAGTGGTGGGGGAATGAGCAAAGCTTCATCTGTATTTACAGCTGCTCTCATCGCTGGCATCACCACCTGAGCTCCCCCTCCCCTGCCCCACCCACATCTGTGGAAAATTTTTCTTCTATAAAACCAGTCCCTGATGCCAAAAAGGTTGGGGACAGCTGCTTTAAATCATCTCTAGATTACTCATAATATGCAAAACAATGCCTACACATCACTCATTCGCATGGATTCAACGTAGTACATGGTATAAAATTTAAGTTTCGATTTTTGAAGTTTTGTGAAATTTCTTTTATCTGAGTATTTTCCATCCTCAGTTGGTTGAATTCGCGGGTGGGGACCCCAGGGACGTAAAGGGCTGACTGCACTTACGCATGTCTGCATCACTCCTGACGCCTGCTCTATGTAAACAGTCCTTGTACTGTGTTGTATTTTTATTTGTATTATTTTTTATTGTTGGTTTTTTTTCAAATAATTTTGATCTGCACTTCGTTAAACTCACAGATACGGAACCTGTGGATATGGAGGTGTAACCGACTGCACTCATATGTACATCGGAAAAGGGGGGCTGAGAAGGGTTAGGAGAGGGGGCTGTCACAGGGAATCTGGGGAGGCTTGAGGGGAGTAAATCAAAAATGTAACTCACCAATTTGTCAGTTTGGCCGAAGGCCACCCCAATCTTCCTCAATCTCTTTAAATTAAATAGATGCACATAAAATGTAAAAGCAGTATAATTTTAATTTACCCATTTCTTGAAATCAGATGACATTAAAAGATACAATTTGTTACTATATATTTGGTCATTTTAATTTTCAAAAGATTGACAGGAGGTACCAAAATGCAAATAAGACACTCTGTCAATTGTTTTAATTAACTTCAAATTAGAATTGCATTCTTCAAATACGATGCTTTTCTGTTAAATGCCACATGGTTCTTGGTTCTCTTCCCACCGTTGGAAACAGCAACACCAAAAAGAACGCTATTTCCACCTAGTTTGCACATGCGCCACGCAGCGGCTGGAAAGCTTACAGAAATATAGCTTTGAACAGAGAACAACTTCAGAAACAGTAAAAACTGAATGGAAATATACCGAAGGCTAGTCGGCCAGCGCTCGGGGAGTGCCGGGGCTCTGCTTCAGGTTCGATCGTTAATGATCGCACCTTCCGTACTTCACAAGATGGTCGCAGCAAGTGCGCGTTCATTTTAAATGAAGCAAGCACGCTGACTTAAAAACACAAACGACACATGGGTTTAAAAACAATGCCCAATGGATGTACTCCTTTTACCGACCGTGGAAAGGAAAGAGACCGTCCTCCGCCCTTTCCTGCCGGCTGCAGCGGACACGCGCAAACAGGCACAGGCACGTGGAGGATCTTCGCGCGGCCTCACTCAAATACAGACGTTTCCAAGTGGTTGTAAGATGTCTCCTGAGGAAAACGCCAGCATTTTGAAATTCCGCGCTTCGATTTTTGGCTGCCAAGTTGCAGCTCCGCGTCGAGTCACTGTGCAACCAAAACACGGTCTTCTGATCTGCGCCGCCCACCGAGCTGCGGGTCACCGCCGCACAGGCCGCAGCGCGACCAAGGACCGGGGACCCCGGCGCCGCCGGGCAGAGAACGGCAGAAACAGGGAACGCAGACACAGCGCAGTCCCAAAGATGAGGGCTCGCAGCCTGCACGCCAGCAGGCGTGGGCTTTCAGGAGACAGTCCGTTTCCCGGCACTGCAGCAAACGAAACAGTAAATGAAAAATCGAATGAAAACTTGCCCGGTGGATTGACCAGGGGCAGAATCAGAATGGACCTGCAATTCGAGAACCGGGCCCCGTGGAACTGCTGTTTATTTCTTCGGAAAACCTTATCTGCTTTTAAAGAGAAAGGTGCCCAAGTCTCCAGCCACCACTGCCGACTGTTCGTATTTTATGTCTCCTCTCCGCTGGCTGCGAAGTGAGTCTCAGCTTACGGTGCCCGTCCTGACGCCAGGGCCCCACTGCCGCTCTCCTAGGAAGGCAGGTCTGTAGCAGCGTAAACGTGAAACCAGGACGCCGCTGCTCCATGTGGGAACTGACGATTCGTAGGGAGAGGCAGAGAGTGCAGTGGCTGACATCCGCTGCTCTGGACTTACGCAGACTCAGGTTTGACTCCCAGATCCGAGCCCACCATCCTAGCCGGCAAAGCGAATAATACCTTCCTTCCCCCATACTGTTGACCTGAGGATTAAAGTGGTAGAGTCTGGACCTTAAAATGGGTGCTCAAAAAAATGTCGATAGTTCTTATGAAAAGACGGGTCAATCTGGTTTCCAGCATCCTCTTACACAGGTGGATGCACTAGAATTTCTTATATATTTCAAGAAATATTTCTGGACTTGGAAGCAGGATCGGGAGCACGTGACCTGTAATATAGATCAGACTTCTGCTGGAGCCCCAGAAAACGATGCCCCAAAGGCCTCAGAAGCAGCCTCTCTCTCTGACCTCCTGCCTTCCTGTCTCAGTCCCGCTTTTCCCTGAGCCTGGCCACAGACACTAGAATTCCTCTTCCCCAAGGGGGGGCCATAGGAACCAAAGCCACTTTTCCCCCAAAACAGCCATAAATCCTAAAAATATTTCTCTAACGTTCCCCTGCCTTTCTGTGTAAGAGCCGGCCATAAAGAAATTATCTGACCTACCTTGTTTGACTGTAAGTCCTAAGACCCCCATTCCAGAGAGGCCCTGCCCCACACCCAGAAGGAAGGATGCTGCTCAGAGAGACCAGGAGGCTAGACACACAGGCCTTGCTGGGGTCCCCACTCCATGTCCAATCATATTTCCACATGGCTGCCCCTTCTTCATCAAACCTAAGCATAAAAATGGACAGTTTTCTCTGTATCTTTGGGTCTTCATTCTGAAGGCTCCTGTGTCGTGTAAAATTTTGATTAAATAAATCTGTAATATTTTTTTCATGTTAACCTGTCTTTAGTTACAAGAGTATCAGCTGTCACCCTTATGATGGGTGAGGAAGGGTGTCACACCTCAAATATTCTGTTGTGAAAATCTATTTGTATTTTTAGAGGAACACCTGAAAAGGTAGTTTTGAACAAAATGACAACATTACAAAAAAAATTTGGATAAAATGTCTCATTGATTTGAAAGTAACAGACAAAGACATGATGGCTTATAGTCATATTTTTGAGATACCTCAAAGGAATTTCCTACATTCTGAAGATTTCATAAATGCCTCTAATCCTGGAGGAGTTAAAAACTCTTGATATGTGAGGTGAAAAATAAAATTTTCCAAATTCGCTGTATGCAACAGTGTAGTTTATTCCTAGAATGCTTTTAGGTAACTCGTAGCCAACATGGTTTCTTAATTTCTTGCCATGACAGACAGTTTTCTTGGAATTTCAGACACTGCAAAAGCCTAATTCACTGGGTAACCATGGTATTTGCATATTTCCAGCTGAGACTTTCTTACCATTCAGTCATACTTACAAGAATAGTTTCTTCTGACAATTGAATAAATTACTTTTGTGTGCTTCTTCAGGATAATGTATTTGATTTTTATAAGTGGCTAAAGAAATGAAAATTAAATTGCTAAGTAGCAATGTAGTTTATCTTTTAAGAGTTTAGTAATAGATCAATTCATGAGTTATAGTTTTATAATGTTGCTATGATACAGTAAAATAAAAAAAGTACTTTCTATCCTGCTAACTCCTCCTGTTAAAAAATTGGTAGGAGTATATATCAAGTATATTTGTATTCAAATGGATTTTATAAATATTACTCCCAAATTTTCTCTGCTCCCATGTATGACAATATATGATAAATACCCATACATCATAAAGTTGCTATTAGTCTGTAGGTTTTAGAATAATTGATAGGTTAATTGCTTCATAGCAATACACAAATATGTATTCTGTATAACATAAATGGAATAATAACAAAGGTTGATATTCCAATACTATAGACATTTAAAAGTATTTTAGTAATTGCCTATTGTGTGCTGGTATAGTTAAAATATTGTTGAGAAAAATATGATGCATCCATATAAAAATAACATTACAAAAGAGTGTCTGTGCGTGCATTTGTGTATACACCAAATGAGTCATACAGTGCAGCAGAAATTCAGACTTTGAAAGATATAGTAGGCAGAATTCTAAGATGCCACATCCCAGGATCTATTCCCCAAGGATGGGACTTTGAATATAATGAGATATCATGCCTGTGATTTTGATACCTTACAAATGTAAATGTGATTTTGCAGATGTAGTTAAGGTTACTAAGCAGTTGACTGAGTTAATCAATATGAGATTATCTGCGCGGTCCTGATTTAATCCCAGGACTCCTTTAAAAGTAGAGAGTTTTGTGAACTTAAATAAAATCCTAAGCTTCCCAGCTGAATAAATGTACCTCCTGTTAGCCAAGGGAAACCCAGAAAACCTTAAAACTGAGTTGCCAGCCATGAGGAGAAGGCAGGTCAGACACACCTCATTATGCCCCCTCCCTTTTGGAACTGCTCTTTCTAACAATAAGATACTAAATCATTAACAGAATTTAAGGCCATGCAGGGCAAAGTTTAAATCACCTGCAGACCATCAATTAGAGCCATGTGTATATCTAGCAGCTTGTCTCTGATTAACAGACTTCTTTATCTTAACTTAAAATAGTCTAAGGCTTTAGACAAAGCTTTATTTGTTTAAGCAATTACAAATCAAAGAATCTTCGAACCCATCTATAACCTGCAAACTCCCCACTTTGAGATGTCCTGCCTTTTTGAGCTAAACCCACGTACACCTTCCACGTATTGATTTATCTTTTACATGTAATTCCTGTCTCCATGAATGTGTAAAACCAAACTGTATCCTGGCCACCTTGGGCACATTAACTCAGGACCTCTTGGAGCCGTGTGCTCCAGGCCAATGCTCACACATATTCAGCTCAGACTAAACCTCTTTAAATTATTTTATAGAGTTTGGGTTTTTTTCTGTTAACAGTTGTCTCTACTTCTGGCACAAGGGAAGTCAGAGAGACTGGAAGCACACGAAGGATTTGGCAGACTGTTGCTGGCTTCCAAGTTGCAGGGGGCCACAAGTCAGGACCAGAGACGGCCCCTTGCAGCTGAGAACAACCCCACCCACCAGCCAGCAAGAAAGAAGGAACCTCAGTCCTACAACTCCAGGAACTGAATCCTGCCAACAACCTAAAAGAGACTAGAGGTAGATATTTTCCCAGAGCCTCCAAGTGAGAACCCAGCCACTGACACCATGGTAAGAGCCGAACCTGCCAGACTCTGGGCCCACACAGCTGTGAGCAAATAAAATGGGCATTGCTTAAAACCAATAAATTTATGGTGATTTGCTATGCTGCAATAGCAAATTGACATAGAGAAATATTTTATGTAGTTTGGGATTGTATAAATGCCTAAAAATCTGCAATGCAATAATAATCTGCAGCATAAGCAACTTGTATTAATATTGGAAATCACATAGAACAATGTCTAACATTATTATTGCATTAATAACATACTGATTCTCAAGAAGCAGAAATCTAACAAAAAGTGACCACATAACAACAAAATAGTCAACTAAGATGAACAAGCAGTGGTGGAAACAGGACCTAAGGGTACCAGGTTTTATCCCCAGCTCTGCCGCCAAATTGGCAAGACATATAACCTCTGGGCCTCAGCTTCTTCTGCAAAAGGGGTTAAGTGTACTAAATCATTTATAATAATCGATAAAGATAAAATCAAGTCTCAGGGCTCTGCAGGGCCCTACTCTGGGCCTGCTCTAGCCCCTGCTTATGTAGTCACTCTGCCCTGGGCCACCCTCCTGGGCCCGGCTCACCCCAAGCCACATGGGAAGGGAGTGCTAACCAGCTTGGCAGGTTAATATGCGTGTCTGAGCAGAAAGACAAGGGGACTGTTGCCCAACCCTCCATATGACTGCTCAAAACCTTCTCTGTTTAGTATAAAACTTCTAGTATTTCTTTAATAAGAAATACAAGGATTCCTGTGCCCCCTGGTTTGAAACTACAACTCAGTTTTTGTCACGCTGTATTTTCTAACCCCGCTGCCTGAAGGGCCCGCCCCCGTCCTGTCTCTAGCTATAACTAGCTGCCAACCAGCCTAGCCTCTGAGATGGAAAGGCTCCACCTTCTCCTGGGGGAGTCATTTTGCAGGGCAGGGAGGAGAGCCAGAGGGCAGGACTCTGGGCCCATTGTGTGGTCTGATGCCTGGCTCCGCCGCCCAGCTAGCCTTGCCTTGCCTAACCTCGTGGTGCCTCAGTTTCCCCAAGGGATGATAATACCACAAGGAACTATTAAAAAAAAAAAGATTAAATGAAGTTTGTACGCAAAGCATTTAGTAGAGGTCATGGTAAGTGTTCGGCAAGCTTGAGGAATTCTCGGAGCTACTCCACGCCGCTTCGCCCTCCTCGCATCAGTGCGTGCCTGTGCCTTGCGCCCTCACGCGCGTGTACGTGTGTGTTTGGCACATAATCGGTACTGGCATTTAATCATGTATTCTCTGCCCGTTTTCTTTTGCGTGGAAGGTGCTGGGGAGACTTTCCTTTTCACTGGGACGTCCGCAGAGCCCAGCGGATCCCTGGGCACACCAGGGACTCCTTACGTGCCCTTAAAAGCGTGGGTGGCCACGCGCGGCCCCACTGTTGTGCTCCTCCCGCTCTCACACTGTCATTTTTATTATTTTGCTGTTTGAAAAAAGGATGCCATATGCTTAAAGGGCATTTGAAACTAGCAATTAAGATAAACCCACAGAGGTAAAATGCCTGCCTTTTCCTTGCCAGGGTCCTATGAGCCCCAGGAGCACAAAGTCAGCCAGACGTGGCTCTGAAGATCCACCTCCGCCCGGACACGTGGAAGCGGAAGAACCGCAGCACACGGGCGCAGCCGCGGCCCCCACGGCACGGCGTGGACCTCGCCGCTCGACCAGGCCTCCACGGTGGATGCCAGCCTGACCCAAAGGTGGGGAGAACATGCAACGCAAGTCAGGTATTTTTTTTTCTTCCTACTGTGGCCATGAGAGAAATATTTATTACCAGAATTGTTTTGGTATTGAATGTGGCGTTTCCACTAGCAATAATATTCTGACTGTGATCATTTTACATTGCACCATCGGAAAGACTTACTTTTGTTCTCATAGTGCCTTATGATTCTGCTGAATGGGAGTAACAACATTTGCTGAAACAAACTGTCACTCACCCTCAGGAAACTCACAAGCATGATTGCCGAAATTAAAAATAAAGAATTCAAATGAAAAGTGGTGATTAGAGCCCACTCTACCTTAGCATGCCTTCCCAAAACATATACTTCCTTCTTTTCTCGGGGTGGACTCAACATCATTAAAATCAAATTCTACCCAGGGAACACGAGTAGCCAAGACCTCAGGGGTTTCCAGTCTGAAAGCCAGAGCTTGGTCTCATTTCAAACATAAATCTGCAATCAATTAGTAAAGATAAAGCAATTATTTATATTTGATGATCATCATTACCTATCCATTATTGTGCAGATGGTTTATTGATAAAATAGCTTTTTATATAATCATAATTTTAAATATTAAGTAATTAATAATTAAATCATGAGTTTTAAATAATGTTAATTTTTTATGATTATTATAAAAAGTTATCTACCATGTTCAAGACATATTTCTAAATCACGGGGGTTATAAAGATAATAAAACATAGTCCATAGAAACCTGAAAAATTACTGAAGGTACCTGAGAAAGTAGCTAACACAAGAGAAAGAGCATTTACTTTGGAGTAAGAGTGACAAGATCACTCTGCATAAACTCTTGCATTAGTCACTCAATATCTGTTCCCAATGAAAATGCATACTTTATCAAAATCTTTGCTAGTATCCTGGGGATGCTAAAGTGGAAAACAAGTTAAGATACTTTCATCCATTGGAAAAAAAAGTGACATATGGTTTTAAAATATTACTCTCATAAATTACGTAGTACCTATGTGACTTCTAAATACCATCACCATCAAGTATTTATAAAGACAAATTTTAGTAAATAAAATAAAATAATCTAATCCCACGCAGGTCAAATCACACTAATTCAGTAATTTTACAACCCCCTGCATAGACTCTTTAAGATTCATTTAAATTGAAAACTAGTATAAAATATAACACAATATACACAATAATTTGTTTCTGATAGAGAAAAACCTATTTATACAGACTGTGCAAAAGGTCAGAGTCCAAATTTCACGCAGTGGTCTGCAGGAATAGCAGGAAAAAAGTGAAAATTTTGATCAGAACATGGGAGCACATGACTAAAATTGCTTGAAGGAAAAATCAAACTGACAAGTTGGAAAGAACAAAGTAGAAAGCTATAGTCACACAACAGAAAAAGAGAGGGAAATAAAAATCAGCACTGAAATGATTTCCTGGCTTAAACCCAGTAATTGCCTCTCTTTAAAATATTTATTCACAATAGATTTTTTGTACTCTAAGGAAAGAAACTGTGATCTGCAATTCTGGAGCTCTCTTCTTCTTTATAATCAGACTTACTAAAGAGCCAATCAAAAATTTAAAGGTTTCCTTTGACTATCCTGCAGTCTTTGAGGCTTCCCAAAATAATGAGCAAATTAGGATCTCAGTGTATCATGCCAAAAATAAGGTCTTTTCCAGACAAATATCTGTCATCAAGGAACACCTCTAAAGACCCAACAAAAAATTCAAGTTTAAAATCTAATTTTATTTTTTATGCTGAAAATGTTCTAATCACCACCAAATGACCTGAATTAATGAGGAGAAAATAACAAAAACTGTTTTACCATAGATAACAACCAAAACAAACACATGTAATGTTCTGATAGTTATCTAACTACCTATTATATATAAACCAAGACAATCTTCAGTAACTTTTTATCCTCTCTGATGTGTGGATACAAAAACTATAGTTCTGTTACAATAAAAAAAAAAACAATCTCTACTTGAATCCATTTCTCTGAAACCTCATTTAATAACGAGGGTGCTCTGATCCAACAGCTGGCACTGCTGTGCTGAGATTCCCAGCTTGGCTGACTTGCAGGGTCCCTCCTTCTTCCTTTAGTTTTTTACGTGTATCCTTCATAAAACAACTGCCTCTGTTATCCTCCCTGGACAGCTTCCTCAGGCAGCAAATATATGTTCTGTTTAGGGCCTCCAAACAAATGTTCAAGCTTGCTGTCCTTAGTTTTTGCCTAATAGCACATGACAAAGGTGGATTCAGTTACGTTGGCCACCGTTCAAAATTTTAGATCCAAACTCTTCACTCTTTGTGAACCAAAGAGGCAATTTATGTTGGAAAAATAGTCAATTTAAACACTACAATCAATAAACCTAATAAATATAAATATAATTTTATATACAAGCCAATCAGCTTGCCCTTATGAACCAAAGAGGCAATTTTTGTTATCAAAAATTTAAATGGTGAGCAGTGGCAGAAAGAATTAAAGCTGTCATCATCTCGGCTGTGTCCACTTGAACAACTTTAGGCTTTCTGTTCACATTAGCTCTGCTGTCATGGGTTGACCTCTCACACTCATGTTGAATTAATATTTTCTCATAATAGAGAATAACAAGCTTACAAGAGCATATTTAATAAGTTCTCTTACATCAACAAAGCATATATGTTTATTTCAGAAGATATATTTGATTTTTGAAATCATAAATGGTATATTTTCATGAAAAAAATTAATCATGAGCCATGTAAAAAGTTATAAGCCAATTTTACATGTGGGAGTTTTAACATATTAAATTTCTTCATGACTTTGCTTCCAGTGATTCTGGATAAATTTGGACACCAACAGGTCACCAGTGGTTGCCAAGTTAAAGTGATGAAATTCAGACAGGGCCTCTATAAAATAAAATTAAGATCCTTGGAAAAATTAATAAGTGAGATTTAATGAGAAATCAGCTATTTTTAAATATTTGTGCATGATCATTCAATCTATTGATAATTTTAAAAATCTCAGGCTGTCTTCATAGACAATTATGTTCATGTGGTCAAGCAGTATACATTGAATATCAATTATGCATTAGACATGCACATTGCATCACATTATAGTGGGAAGGGAAAGATGTTAAATAAAAAAAATGTCAGTAATAAAAGATACAATGAGAAGAAGTGAGGTCAGCAAAAATGGAATAGTAGGTAGCGCCAAGTGCCCTTCAGAGAAACGTTGAAAAATCAAGTGGTAACTGTCAAAACCTACTACATGAGAACTCGGGAAAACGGTCAAAGGGTTACAGCAACAAAGCAAAGGCTGGACCAAGAAAAAGACGAGTGAGTGTAGGACCCCGCACACTGGTTCAGGAGGAAGCAGAGCAGACTTTATTCTCAGAGAAGTCTCAATGTGTTCGTCTGTTCTAACTTGTCTGGGGGCCACCTAAAGGACTGACACAAAGTGCTTGTCTTTGTTTTGCCAACTCCAAGTCACTCAGGAAAGAAAAGCAGCGGCCATTCCTCAAATCCATTCTAAAGCCAATGAACAGCCCACAGACACCCAGGCCAAAAGATTGCAGTGTAGACAAGTAGTAGAGCACCAAAAGCCTGGAAGAAAAAGCTGAGGAGAGGTTTTTCTGGAAAATGAGCATATTCAAAAGTGGCTGTGTACACTTGGAAATTTAGAAAGCCACAAGCATGGCTAGGACAGGACCCAAGCTCAGAAAGACGTGACAAGACCCAAAAATTTCACTTCTGGCTGATCTCTACTTTCAACATGAAGACAAACTTTTTTTCATTTTCTTTTCTTTTCTTTCCTTCTTTTTTCCTTTCCTTCCTCCTTTCCTCCCTCCCTCCCTCCCTTCCTCTGTCTCCTCCTTTCTTCCTTCTTTCCTTCCTTCCTGTCTTCCTTCCTTCCTTCCTTTTCTTTTTTCTGTCTCTCTCTTTTTCTTTTTGACTCTAGGCATTAATGAAACCTCTGTCAAAACATGAGCTGAACACAATCAAAAAGAATAGAGTATTCAGTGACCATGTATTACAAAGAATAGACTTTACAAAAAGTAGTTTGGAAATGTCATTAACAGCAAACAAACAGCTAAAGACCACAGCAAACAAAAAAAAAATTTTTTTAAAGAAAAGAGAAAGAATTGGGCTTTTTCCATCATCACATTTTATATTCAAAATGCCCGGGTTGCAACAAAAATTATGAAGCATACAAAGAAGCAAGATAGTTTGGGCAATTCACAGAAGGAACTAACAGAAATTGTCCCTGAAGAAACACAGACATTGCACTAACTAGACAAAGACTTTTAAATTAACTCTTAAACATGCTAAAAGTGCTAATGGAAATCACAGACAAAGAGGTAAAGGAAACTGGGAGAACAATGTACGAACATATAGAGAACATCAATAGAGAGAAATTATATAAAGGAATTAGACTTACTGGAGCTGCAAAATACAGACATATTGCAGCTGAAAAATACAATAGTACAAATAAAAGATTTATTAGCACATTTTACTAGCACATTTGAGTAGACAAAAGAAATAATTAGCAAACTTGAAGGTAGGCCAACTAAAATTATACAGCCTACAGAACAGAAAGTAGAAAGAATTAATAAAAATGAATAGAAGCTAAGAGACTATGGGACACCATCAAGCATACCAACATATACATAATGAAAATTCCGGAAGGAGAGGAGTGAGAAAAGGAAAAACACTGGAAGAAATAGTGACCAAAAATATCCAAATTTGATAAAAGACAAGAATCTGAACATACAAGGAGCTCAATAGACTCTAAGAAAGATAAATGTAAAAAGACCCGCATAGAGATAAATTATAAACAAATCATCACAGCCAAAAACAAAGAGAATTTTGAAAGCAGCAAAAGAGAAGCAACTTGTCATGTACCAGTGACCAGAGTAAGAGTAACAGCAGATTTCTCATCTGAAACCATGAAAACCAGAAGTAGTGGGATGACATTTTAAAGTGTTGAAAATAAAAAACTGTCAACAAAGATTTTATATCTAACGAAACTATCCTTTAAAACTGAAGAAGAAGTCCAGATGCAATGGTGCACATCCGTAGTCCCAGCTACTCAGGAGGCTGTAGTGAGAGGAGTGCTTGAGCCTAGGAGTTCAATACCAGCCTGGGCAACATAGTGAGGTCCTAACTCAAATATAATGCAAACAAACAAAATGAAGATGAAATTAAAACATTTCCAGATAAACAAGAACTAAGGGATTTTATTGTTAGTAGTCCAGCCCTATGATAAATGGTGAAAAGAATCTTTTAGACTGAAATGAAAGTGCACTAAACAATAACTTCAAGCAATACAAAGAAATAAAAAACTCCAGTAGAGGTAACTATCTAGGTAATTATGAAGGACAGAATTATGATATTTGGGGATTTAATTCTTCCTATTATTTCTTACATGATTTAAAATACAAGCACATGAAATAATAACTATAAATCTATGGTCATGGGTGCATGATATACAAAGATGACATTTGTAACAATAATAACATAAAAGTTGGGAGTGGGCAGAGTTGTATAGGAGCACAGGTTTCGTATGTCATCAAAGCTAAGGTGATAGCAATTCAAACTAGATCATTATAAATTTAGGACATGACTTGAGATCCCATGGTAACCAGTAAAGAAATAAAAATATACATAAAATGAAATAAGGACAGAATCAAAATAATAAAACATCAATTAAGTGAAAGAAATGGTAGTAATGGAAGAAAACAGGAAAAAGAAAGGTATAATACAGACAGAAAACAAATAGTAAAATGACAGAAGTCCATTTTGATCAGTAATTACTTTAAATGTAAATAGATTGAGCTATGCAATCAAAAGGCAGAGATTGGCAGAATGAATTTGGAAACATTATGCCAATGATCTTTTTGGATATGGCCCCAAAAGTACAGATAGCAAAAGCAAAAATAAATAAATGAGATTATATCAAACTAAAAAGCTTCTGCATAGCAAAAAAGAAAAAAAAAACAATCAGCAGGTTGAAGAGACAACCAATAGAATGGGAGAAAATATTTGCAAACTATGTATCTCATAAGGGATTAATATCCAAAATAGATAAGGAACTCAAGCAACTAAATAGCAAGAAAACAAATAATTCAATTTAAAAATGAACAAAGGACCTGAATAGACATTTCTCAAAAGAAGGCATATGAATGACCAAAAAGTTATGAAAAGATGCCCAACATAACTAATCATCAGAGAAACGCAAACTAAAACCACAATGAAATATCACCTCAGACCTCTTAGAATGGCTGTTAATAAAGAGATGAAAAAAACAAGATGTGGAGAAAAGGGAGCCATTGTACACTGTTGGTGGGAATGTAAATTATAATTGTACAGCCATTATGGAAAACAGTATGGAGGTTCATCAAAAAATTAAAAATAAAATGAGCATATTATCCAGCAATCTCACTACTGGGTATATATCCAAAGGAAATGAAATCAGTATGTTGAACAGATATGTGTACTCCCATATTCATTGCATGATTCACAATAGTCAAGATATGGAACAAAACTAAGTGTCCATCAACAGATGAACAGATAAAGAATATGTGATATATATTTATACACACACATACACACACGCACACAAGGAACATTTTTAGCCTTAAAAAACTCATGTCAATAACAACATTGATGAACCTGAAGGATGTTATATTAAGTGAACTAAACCAAGCACAGAAAGACAAGTCCTACATGATCTCACATATGTGTGGAATCTAAAAAAGTTAAACTCATAGAAGTAGAAAGTTGAATGTTGTTACCAGGAGCTGATAGGAATGGGGGACTGGTGAGATATTGGTGAAAAGATATAAAATTTTGGTTGGGAGAAAAACTTCAAAAGATCTATTGTACATTAATAATAATGTATTTTATTTTGAAAATCACTGAGACCAGATTTGATTTTTTATCCTATTTATTTTTATTTATGTATATTCATGGGGTACAAGTGCAATTTTGCTACATTGTTATACTGCATTGTGGTGAAGTCAGGGAAGTCAGTGTACACATCGCTGAAGCAATGCACATTGTAGCCACCAAGCAACCTCCCATCATCCACCACTTCCATCTCCCTCACCCCTCTAAGTCTCCATTGTCCCTCATTTGATACTCTGCCACCATTTGTACACATTATTTAGCTCCCACTCATAAGTGAGAATATGTGCTTTCTATTTTTCTGTCTGAATCAAGTCACTTAAGAGAATGGCCTCCAGTTCCATCCATGTTGCTGTAAAACCATGATTTCATTCTTTTTTATGGCCAAATAGTATTCCTGTGTGTGTGTGTGTGTCTGTCTCCATCCCACATTTTCTTTAACCAATCATCCATTGATGGACACAGGTTGATTGTATATCTTTGCTATTATGAATAGTGCTGCAATAAACATACAAGTGCAGTTATCTTTTTTATATATTAATTTCTTTTCCTTTGGATACATACCCAGAAGTGGGATTGCTGGATCATATGTTAGCTCTATTTTTGGTTCTTTGATAAATCTCCATACTGTTTTCTGTTGGCTACAAGTATGTGGTTCTATTTCTGGGCCTTCTATTCTGTTCCATTGACCTATGTGTCTATTTTTATGCCAATACCATGCTATTTTGGTTACTATAGTCTTATAGTATAATTTGAAGTCAGGCAATGTGATGCCTCCAACTTTGGTCTTTTTGCTCAAGACTGCTTTGGCTATTTGACTCTTTTTTCGTTCAATATGAACTTTAGAATTGTTTTTGCTAATTCTGTGAGAAATAACATCGGTATATTGATAATAATTGCATTGAACCCATAAATTGCTTTAGACAGCGTGGTGATTTTAATGATGTTAATTCTTCCAATCCATAAAAATGGACTATTTTTCATTCCTTTGTGTCATCTACAATTTCTTTCATAAGTGCTTTGTAGTTCTCCTTGTGCGGATCTTTCGTTGCCTTGGTAAAATACATTTCTAGGTAATTAATTTTATTTTATTTTATTTCATTTAATTGCAGCTCTTATAAATGGGACTGACCTCTTGATTAGGTTCTTGGCTATATCATTATTGATGTATAAAAATGCTACTGGTTATGATATGTTGATTTTCTATGCTGAAGCTACTGAATTTATTTATCAAATCTAAGGGGTTTGGGTGGAGTCTTTAGGGTTTTCTAAATATTAATATATCATCAGCAAACAGTGATAGGTTGACTTCTTCTTTTCCAATTTAGATGCCTTTTATTTTTTTCTCTTGTCTGATTTCTCTGGCAAGAACTTCAAGTAGTATGTTGCATAAGTATAGTGAAAGTGGGTGCCCTTTTCTTGTTCCAGTTCTTAGGGGAAATGCACTAAACTTTTCCCAGTAAAGTGTGATGTTGGCTGAGGGTTTGCCTTATATGGTCTTAATTATTTTGAGGCATGTTCCTTCTATGCTTAATTTGTTGACGATTTTTATCATGAAGTGATGCTGAATTTTGTTGAATGCTTTTTCTGCATCTATTGAGATGATCATATAGTTTTTAAAATTAATTCTGTTTATGTGATGTGTCACATTTATTTATGTGCATATGTTGAACTATCCTTGCATTCCTGTTATAAACCCACTTGGTTATGTGTATTACCTTTTTGATGTGTTGCTGGATTTGATTTGGTATTTTGTTGAGGCTTTTTGTATCTGTATTCATTAAGGATATTGGTTTGTAGTTTTCTTTTCTTGTTGTGTCCTTGTCTAGATTTTGTGTCACAGTGATATTGACTTCATAGAATGAGTCAGGGAGAATTCTTTCCTCTTTGATTTTTGGAAACAGTTTCAGGAAGATTGCTATTAGATCTTATTTGTATATTTGGTAGAATTTGGCTGTGAATTTATCTCGGGCTTTTTTATTGTTTGATCTCACTACTCTTTATAAGTCTATTCAAGAGTTCTATTTCTCCCTCCTTTAATCTCAGGAGGTTGTATGTTTCTGGGAATTTATCCATTTCCTCTAGGTTTTCAAGTCTGTGAGCATATATATGGTTGTTTATAATAGTATCTGATAACCTTTTTTATTTCTGTCATATCAGTTGTAATGTCTCCTTTTTCATTTCTGATTGTGCTTATTTGGATCTTCTCCATTCTTTTTTTGGTTAGTCTAGCTAGTGGAATACCAGTTTTATTTATCTTTTTGAATAACCAACTTTTTGTTTCATTATTTTTATCTTTTTAATTTGGCTTCTATTTCATTCAGTTCTGCTCAGATAATTGTTATTTCTTTTCTTCTGCTAATGTTGGGTTTGGTTTGTTCTTTGTTTTCTAGTTTTAGGTGCAATGGTAGTTGTCCATTTGCTATCTTTCTACTTTTGTGATGTAAAAATTTTTTGATGTAGGTATTTAATGCTACAAACTTCCCTCTTAGCATTACTTTTTCTGTATTCTGCAGGAATCATGCTGTGATTTCATTTTCATTCATTTCCAAGTTTTTAAATTTCCATCTTAATTTTTCTATTGAAATTCTTTCAGTATTCTTTCAGTGATGGAACATGTTAATTTGCATGTATTTGTATAGTTTCTGAAGTTCCTCTTCATATTGATTTCTAGCATGATTCCACTGTGGTGTGAGAAGATACTTGATATGATTTTGATTTTTTGAAATTTCTTAAGACTTATTTTGTGGCCTAATATGTGCTCTGCTTTGGAGAATTTTCCATGTGCTGATGAAAAGAGTGTATATTCTGTAGTTGTTGGGTAGAATGTTCTGTAAATATCTTTTAAGTCTATTTGGTCTAAAGTCCAATTTAAGTCCAATGTTTCTTTGTTGATTTTCTGTCTCAATTATCTGTCTAGTTATGAGCGGCATGTTAAAGTACTCACTATTATTGTTTTGCTGCCTATCTGTTTCTTTAGGTCTAGTATTTTTTTTTCTTTTTGGTGAATCTGGGAGCTTTGATGTTTGGTGCATATATATTTAGGATTGTTATAACTTATTGGTGAATTAATCACTTTATCATTATATAATGACTTTGTCTTTTTTACTGTTTTTTATTTAAAGTCTGTTTTATCTGATATGAGTGCAGCTACTCCTGCTTTCTCATGGCTTCCATTTGCATGGAATATTTTTTCCACCACTTTATTTTCATTCTATGTGTATTTTTACTGGTAAAGTGAGATTTTTGTAAGCAGCATATAGTTGGATCATGTTTTTTTATCCATTCTACCCATCTATATCTTTTGAGAGGATTATTTAATCCATTTATGTGCAAGGTTAATATTGATATGTGAGGCCTTTTTCCTGTCATTGATTATTTTCTAGTTGCTTTATAAATTCCTTATTTCTTGCTTTTACTCTGTCTTTTTGACTTTGTGATTTCATGAAAGTCTGTGATGTTGCCATTTGGTTCTTTTCTCTTCTTTTTTTGTGTATGAATCTCTGATAAGACTTGAGAGTTATGTTTTGTTTTTGTGATGATGAATATTGACCTTTCATTTATGTGTTTGAGACACTTTTAAGCATTTCCCATAGGGCCACTCTATTGGTGACTAATTTCCTTGGTGTTTGATTGTCTGGGAAAGTCTTTATTTTTCCTTCCCTTGTGAAGCTTATTCTGGCAGTATATAAAATATTGGCTGACAGTTTTTCTGTTTTATTTCAGCACTTTGAAAATGTCATCCCATTCTCTTCTGGCCTGGAAGATTTCTGATGAGAAGTCCACTGTAAGTTTGATGGTGTCTCCTTTATAGATGACTAGATGCTTTTCTCTTGCTAATTTTAAAATTTTTTCTTTCACTTTGACTTTAGACATTTTGGATATAATGTGTCATTTTTCATTGATTATTTTTTTAAATATTTTTTCTAACCTTTTTGATCTCTCTTCCCCCTTGACAATACTAATAATTCATAAGTTTGGTCACCCTATCTAGTCCCAGACGTGTTAAAAGCTTTGTTCATTTTTTTTATTTTTTCCTTATTTTTGTGTAACTGAATTATTTCCAAAGACCTGTCTTCAAGCGCTGAGATTTTTTCGTTTGCTTGGTTTAGTTTATCATTGAAGCTTTTGAATGTATTTTGTATTTCCTACAGTGAATTTTTCAGTTTCAGAATTTCTGTTTGTTGTTTTTTTTAAGACATCTATCTTCTTGGTACATTTCTCATTCATATTCTGAATTGACTTTCTGATTTCTTTATATTATTTTTCAGATTTCTAAGAGTATATTTTAAGTGTTCACACCATAAAAAATTATAAGTGTGTGAGGTAGTGCATATATTAATTATCTAGATTTAGGCAATTTACAATGTATGCATATTTCAAAACATCATGTTGTACATGATAAATACATACAATTTTTATTTGTTAATTTAAAAATACAATTAAAAATGTGATGCAGTTCTGTGCTGTACACAGCATATCACTTTAGATCCAAAGATCCAAAGACTCATATAGGTTGAAACTGAAAGGGTGGAAGATTATGCTGCATGTGAATGGTAACCAAAGAGAGCTGGGGCTGCTATACTAACAGAGAAAAAGATCTTTAAGCCAAAAACTGTTGCAAAAGACAAAAAAAGACTTCACGTATTGAAATACATTTTGATAATTCAAGAAACTATAACTATTATAAACACCTATACAATAAACAATGAGCCCCAAATTATATGAATCAAAAATGAGAATTAAAGGGAGAAAGAGACAGTTCTACAATAATGGTTGGAGGCTTCAAAACCCTACTCTTGATAATAGATATAACAGCTAGACAGAAGATAAATAATGAAATAGAAGACTTAAGAAGGACTGAAAATCAACTAGACCTAACAGACTATATAAATATATACGTATATGTCATATATTTACACCACAGCATTGTTGAAAAATAAACATTATTCTCAAGTGCATATGGAATATTCTTCAGGATAGTCCATATATTAAACCATAAATCCAAGTGTCAATAAATTTTAAAAGATTAAAATCAAGCAAAATGAAATGAATCTAGAAATCAAAAACAAAAGTAAAATTAGAAAATTCACAAATATATGGAAATTAAACAACACACTCTTTAAACAGCAAATGAGTCAAAAAAGAAATCATGAAAGAAATTAAAAATAATTAGAGACAAATGAAAACAAAAATACAACATACAAAAGTTTATGGGATATGGTGAAAGCAGTGCTTAGAGAAAAACTTATACCTGTAAATGGCTACATTTTTAAAAGTAGAAAGATATCAAACCAATAACCTAATTTTATACCTTAGAGAATTAGAGACAGAGGAGCAAGCTAAAAAAGCTTCTACAAAACAAGTAGAAGAAAATAAAGATTAGAGTGGAGAGAAATGAAATAGAGAATAGAATAACAATAAAGATAACCAATGAAACCAAAAGTTTGTTCTCTAAAAAGATCATCAAAATTGAAAAAAATTAGCTAAACTAACTATGAAAACAAGAGAAATGAAGTATGTGGAAAGTACTACTGACTTTACTGAAATAAAAGGATTATAAGAGACGCTATAAAAAATTTGTACACTAACAAATGGGATAACCTTGACAAAATGTACAAATTACTAAACAGACACAAATTACAACAACTGTCTCAAAAGAAAGTAGAAAATCTGAACTAAAAAAGTGCCCTTTAAGAGATTACATCAGTAGTATTAATAAAAGCCCCATACCCAAAAAAAGCCCAGTACCAGATAGTTTTGGTGGTGAATTCAATCAAATATTTAAAGAATTAAACACTCCTTCTCAAACTTTTCCAAAAAATAGAAGAAAAAGGAATACTTCCTAACTCATTCTGTGATTTCAGTATTAGTTGGCTACCAAATATAGACAAAGACTCAACAAGAAAAAAAAATATAATCCAATATCCTTTATGAATATTGATTCAATATTCTACAGCAAAATATTAGGAAACTGAATCAAAGAGCATAATAAAAGGACTATTCACCATGATTAAGTGAGATTTATCCCAAGAATGCAAGGATGGTTCAGCATAATAAAATCAATCAATGTTATACACCACATTAATAGAATGAGAGGAAAAAAATACATGATCCTATCAAATGATGCATGAAACACATTTGACAAAATTCAGTACCTTTTTCTTATTTAGAAAACTCAAAGAAACAAGTAATAGAAAGAACTTCTTCAACATAATAAAGGGCATTCATAAAAAACCCACAACTAACATTACACTTAATGGTGAAAGATTGGAGCCTCCTCCTAAGATCAGGAACAAGACAAAGATACCCACTTATATCACTGTTCAACACTGTACTGGAAGTTCTAGCCAGAGTAATTAGGCAATGAAAAGAAATAAGGCAACAAAACTGGAAATGAAAAAGTAAAACTATCTCTCTTTACAGATGGTATAATGTATATCTAGAAAATTCTAAAGAATTCACAAAATAACAAGTAGAGCTAATAAATGGTTTATCACAGTTGAAGGTACAATATCAACATACAAAATCAACTTTGTTCTATACACCAGCAATAAGTAATGTGAAAATAAAATTAAGGGAACAATTATATTTATAATACCATCCAAAAAAATTAAATGTCTAGAAATAAATTTAACCATGGTGATAGACTTATACATTGAAAACTACAAACATTGCTAAAAGAATTAAGTAAGATTTAAATAAATGAGAACACATTCCATGTTCATGAATAGGAAAGCTTAAGATGTTGAGATTGTAATACCACCCAAAGTGATATACATATGTAATACAACCTCTATTCAATTCCCCATGACATTTTTTGCAGAAATGGAAAACCCATCCTAAACTTCATATGAAATTTCCAGGGACTCCAAATAGCCACCCAAAACCATCTTGAAAAAGAAAAACAAATTGTAGAAAATTCATACTTCCTGGTATCCAATCTTATTACAAAGCTACAGTAATCAAAACAGTTTGTACCTGCATGAAGACAGACATATAAAGCAATGAACTAAAATAGAGAACCCAGAAATAAATTTTCACAGATATGATCAATTTATTTTGACAAGAATGTCAAGATCATTACTATGGACTCAATTTTGTTTCCCCAAAATTTTCCCCAAAATTCACATATGGTAGCCCTAATTTAACTGTATAGGGCTTTTAGGTTAAATGAGAGCATAAGGTGGTGTTTCTAATCCTATACAATTGGTGGCCTTATAAGAAGAAGAAGAGAGATTTCTCTCTATCCACACCCACACACTGAGGAAAGACCATGTGAGCACACAGCAAGAATGTGGCTGTCCACAAGCCAGGAAGGCAGCCTTCACTGTTACTGGCCATCTGACACCCTGATCTCAAACTTCCAGCTTCAAGAACTGTGAGAAAATAAGTTTCTGTTTAAGCCACCCAGTTTATAGTATTTTGTTATGGCAGCCTGAGAAAACTAAGACATTTATTCAATGAGATAAAGATGGTCTTTTTAACAAATGGTTCTGGGACAACTGCATATCCATAGGCAAAAGAATCAGTTTGGATCCCTACCTCACACCGTATATGAAAATTAAATCAAAATCAATCAACCACCTAAAAATAAAAGCTAAAATCATAAAACTCTCAGAAGAAAGCATAGGGGCAAATAATGACCTTGGATTGGCAATAAATTCTTAAAAGTAATACAAAAGCAAGCTATGCAAAAGAAAAATTTAAAAATTAGATTTCCTAAAAATCAAAGTTTTGTGTATCAAATGAGATTATCAGGAAATGATGATGTCAGAACAGGAGTAATTATTTCCAAATTGTGTCTCTGAGAAGTGTCTAGTGCCAAAATATAAAAGAATTCTTATGAATCAACAACAAAAAGACAAAAACCAAATTTAAAAATTGGTAATGGGCTAGACATTTCTTCAGAGAAGATATACAAATGGCAACAAACACATGAAAAGAAGCCCAACGTCTTTAGTCATTAAGAAAATGTGAATCAAAACTACAATTAGATGCCACTTCACAACTACTAGAATGATAATAATGGGGAGAAAAAAAAAGAGAAAGAAAAAGAAAAAGTGTTTGCAAGGATGAAGAGAATTTGAACATTTATATATTGCTGGTGGGAACGTAAAAAGAAACAACCAATGTGGAAAATGACTTGATGATTCCTTAGGTTAAACATAAAATTACCATTATAATCCAACAATTCTACTCCTATGTCATATACCCAAAATAATTAAAAAGAAATACTCAAATACATGTACAAGAATATTAATAGCAGCAATACTCACAATAGCCAAAAGGCGGAAACACCCCAAAATGTCCAATGATGAATAAACAAATAATAGTGTGATATGTAAAATATACCTTCCATTATGTATGTACATAATAGAATATTGCCAAGCCATGAAAAAGGAATGACGTACTGATACATGCTACAATATAGATGAACCTTGAAAACATGCTAAGGAAAAGAAGCCTGGTACACAAAGTACATAGTGCATTATTTCATTTATATGAAATATTAGGAACACCTAAGTCCAAGCAGATTGGTGGTTTGCAAGGGATTGGGGTTGGAGGGTGGGGCATGAGGGAATATGGAGTAACTGCTTCCTGAGTATGGGGTTTTCTTTGGGGTGAAGAAATGTTGGGGAACTAGACAGAGGGTGATTGTATAACACTGTGAATGTGCCACGTGCCATCTAATTGTTCGCTTTAAAATGGTTAATTTTGTTATGTGAATTTCACCTCAAAAAAAAAAAATAAAAGTGCAAAGGACATAAAGTGTGAGGGGACTGTGCAGATTACCGGGAAAGAATGCTGTTTTGTGTAGGGTAGACAAGAATGACGGGTAAGATCTCATCTGAATGGTGTTCCATGTGTATGTACACCACATTTTCTTTATTCATTCATCTGGTGATAAACACCGAGATTGCTTCCATATATTGACTACTGTGAATAGTGCTGCAGTGGGCACAGGAGTGCAGATACCTCTTCAGCATACTGTTGTCAACCTTTGATGTATTCCCAGAAGTGGGATTGCTGGATCATATAGACATTCTGTTTTTAGTCTTCTGAGGAAACTTCATGCTGTTTTCCATAATGGCTATATTAATTTACATTCCCATAAATATATACAATTGTTCTATTTTCAATTAAAAATAAAATAAAATTAAATAAAGAAATAAATTTAAAAAATATAAAATACAATAATGAAAAAGATCGCATTTGATCACAAATCTAAAGAAAGTGAAGGAGAGAGTCATGCCAATCTTTAGAGGTGGAGTAGTCTGGGTGCAGGTAAGTGCAAGTGTATAAACCCTGACGCAAAGGCACACTTGATATATTTTCTTAAAAAATAGGAGCCTATCTTGGCCCCAGAAGAGTGGAGAGAGCTGAGAGTCTAGGAGATGCCATCAAAGAAGTGCCAGAGGCTCAGACTGTGCAGAGCCACACAGGTGGTGGTGATGACTTGAGTCCACACCTAGATGTGTTAGTCAGGGTCCTCCAGAGAAAGAGAGCCAACAGGGGATGTATAGAGATGTATAAGAGGAGATTTACACAGAATTGGCTCACATGGCTATGGAGGCCAAGAGGTCCCACGATCTGTCCTCTTTGCCAGCTGGAAACCCAGGAAAGCCAGTGGTGTAGTTCTAAGGTCAGAGAGCTGGTGGGCTGAGGGTGCAGATCCTACTCCAAGTTTGAAGCCCTGAGAACCAGGAAAGCCGGGAGCAGGAGACACAGGTCCCAGCTCAGCATTCAGGCAGAGTGCACATTCCTCCTTCCTCTGATTTTTTGTTCTATGCAGGCCTTCCGCAGGTGGATGACACCCACTCACCCAGGGGAGGGCATCTGCTTTGCTCAGTTCACCAACTCACATGCTAATCTCTTCCAGAAACACCCTCACAGACACCCCCAGAAATAATGCTCAACCACACATCTGGGCATCCTGTAACCCAGTCAAGTTGACGCACGGCTTTAACCATCACACCACAGATTGTGTTGAGCAGATGACTGAAATGCGATAAGATCATTGTAAAGGATCACAATGGCTTCTTTGAGAGGGAGTCAGAAGAGGAGGCAGGACACCAGTTAATTAGGTGAAAAATGATGAAGCCAGTGTGATGGCCAATAGCAGTGAGGTCATGAACGGATAAGGTTTGAAATAAAGTAAAGCTAGAATGAAATGAATTTGCTGATAGATGTGGGATATAAGATACAGAGAGGACATAAGAATGACTTCAAAATTATAGGCCAGGTAAAATATAGAATAAAAGTACCATAGGCTGAAATGGGGGAATTTATACGAGAAACAAATTTGGTAAAAGACATAAATCAAAAGTTTGATTTTGTAAATACTGGGCTCAGGATGTTAATGGGCAGTAGATATTGCACAGTTACATGAAATCAAAGTTCAAAGAAGTCACAGGGAAAATATAAATTTGGAGATCACAATGTTTAAAACCAAGGAATTGGATATAATCACCTTGTAGTGAGTGTATGTAGATCAGGAATGGGGAACCTGCAACCTTAAGACCACACGTGGCCATCTAGGTCCGTAAATGCAGCCTTTTGACTGAATCCAAATTTTACCAAACAAATCCTCTTTATTAATACTTTTTTTTGTTCTTTTATATTTTTATTTTATTTTTAAAATGAATGTATTTAAAATACCAAAGAATAAAATAAGCTTCAACAAAATAATCCTCCCAGATTGACTGGCACAATTAGTACATCAAGAAGCTATAAGGGCTAAATTGGTGGCTGCTACACCTGTGGCTATTTCTGATCAGTTCTAGCTTCCCCTGCCTGACTGGCACCACTACTGCACGACCTGGTTGCAGAGAGTTTATGGAGGTTGAACACGCCAGTCTGTTATCAGCTTTTGACAGTGGTGTGCTGTGTTTCTGTTTGAAGTGGAATTTATGAATAGTTGCAGAGTTTGATAGTATTTTTAATTCTGTCCGCCTAACATGACATGAATCATGTCAAAGGAGACCAAGAGAACACTGAAGGAAGAAAACAGATTTTTAATGAGGATTGGGAATTGCCATATGATCTTGTTTCTGCTAAAGGTAAGATGATTTGCTCGCTTTGTGATACTGCAATGTCAACATTAAAGAAATTCAATGCTCATCAGCACTATAACACTCATAAGGTCAAGGGAGGTTATTACAGAAATTACAGAATGCCTATAAGATTGTGTGAAAGGTACAATAGAAAAGACAAACTGATGTGCAGGAGAGATGGGGACAATCACAGGAATGTGCCTCCGTGTGGGTGAGAAGGCAGGTGATCCAGGGCACACGCAGTCCGTGTGAGGAGCCAAAACGGTTCACTCGGTGTAGCAGGAGGGGAGAGAGAATGACGGCCTGAGATTGCAGATGTGCATTGATACTGACATACTTAAAAGCACAGATACATTGTCAAAAGGATATGATGTCCTTTTAAGAGAATTGCATGCTCTTGAACGTGTTCATCATTCTGGAGCTTCCTTTCTGGAACCGTCAGAATGCATCTTCCTTTAAGCAGAGTACGTGAATTCAGAGTAACATAAATTAAGACAGAGACAACCGATAAGAAGACTTGAAGGAGTAAATTCCATGCCTTAGAGCCAAGAAATATCTGGGTCGTGCCTAACTATCAGAGAAGGGCAACAAAGAGTTTTTGTAAGCCAAGTTTCCCTGGCACCTACCCAGAGTCTCCGTTTTCAGCCAAAACCAAAGCACCAAGACATAGCAATCAGGTGGGCCCGGGGGGACTGAAAGAAGGTGGTGAAGAGACCCTGTCTGGGAAGGTGAAGGATGTTACTCTGGCTGCTGAAATTCTACCAGTGTGTTCCAGGAGCCCCCAAGCCCATTCAGTGCGAAACTAAGCTGTTTCACACAGCATTTTGTAAGTCTTGGGAAATATGGCAGGTTCTATATTTGTGTAATGAAGAAAAATGTTGCAGTCACCGTGTTACAGATGTAGAAGTTAAAATTTCCCCCAATTGCACAGTGACTGCAGTACAAGAGGGGCAGTATTGGGAAGCACTGGGAGCAGGAACGCGGAAGCCGCAGTGCCGGGGTCCAGGCGAGGCCCGGCCACTTGGCTTTGCCGCCACACTGACCAAGTCAGCCGGCTCCTCTGTGCTTCCCTGTTCTCCGCTGTAAAGCAAGGTACGCTAAAGTTACGCGTTGTGCGGTTTATTAAATGAGCAAATGGATGAAAAGGACTTACAACAGTGTCTGTATAACATTGATTTTATTTATTTATATTTTCATTTATTATATATTAGATACTGTCAGTCACAGAGAAGGGGTTCAACAATATTGGATTATTTCCTTTCACCTTTTGACTATTTTTTTTAATATCAAGAGAAGCATTTTCAAAATATTTAATATTTGATTCTTAGATGGTATGACGTCTTGGGCTTCCTATAATGTGTTCTTCCATAGTGTTAGTTTACAAAGTCATACAAAGTGCAGTCTTTCCCATGCATCATTCTTCGTTTTGCAACTCAAAACGAGGATGTGTTTAAATATTCCTCTTTTATAGTACAACTACTATTATTATCATTACTATCATCACCAATAATAACTAATGATAAACCTTTTTGTAATAGGCTGAATAATGGCCACTCAAAAATATCAGGTTCTAATTCCTGGAATCTGTAGTCTTACCTGATAAGGAAAAAAAGGTCTTTGGGAATGTGATTAAATTAAGGATCTTGAGATGGGAGATTATTCAGGATTATCTGGGTGGGCCTAAGTCCAGGAAGAAGTGTCCTTACAAGAGTGAGGCAGAAAGAGGGATTGTACAGACACAGAAGAGAGGCAATTTGAAGAGAGAGATTGAGGCAGAAATTGGGGATGTGGCCACAAGGCAAGAAGCCCCAAGAAATGTCAGCAGGTGCCAAATGCTAAAAGAAGCAAGGAACAGGTTCTCCCCAGAGCCTCTGCGGGGGATGCAGTCCTGCCAACAGCTTCACTTCAGCCTCCTGGCTTCTAGAACTGTTTGAGAATAAATTTCTTTTGATTCAAGACACCAAGATTTTGGTAAATATTTAACAGCAGTCCTAGAAAACTAATATATCTTCCTTAAATTTCGCACACTATGTTTTACATATATCATTTTGTTTAATCATTACATTAATTCTATGAACTATGATTAACCTCTTTTATAGATATAGAAACTAACATCACACAGGTAATAAAAGTCAGAAGTGGGGACTCTCACCCAGGTAGATGATTCCAAAAGCTATCATCATGTTTATGCTTGATATTGATATAATGATTTCATGTGTTTTTACTGAAATGTTTGACTGTGCTTAAAAACTATGTTAAAAATCAAATTTCAATAACATAATAAAAAATTACAAATGGACGAACATTCCAAATTTGGTTCAATGCTCATACATGTTGGTATGCACAAACTCTTCCTACTTATATCCTATTTCCTTTTTCTTCTATTAACTGGGACACACAAGTGGAGAACAATTAATGAGGTAGAGGGTGGAACAATTAACGTAGGTGCAGCCATCTCATCTGCAATTTTTAAAGACTTTTTGACGACCAAATAACAGAAAAATTCCATGCTGCAGAACAGTGTTATAGAAAAGAGAAATCTTTGGCTGGCGATTCTGTCTCCAATTCTTCAGACAAGACACACTAGAGAAAAAAATGGCAGCAGTTGCATTACTGACATGGAGCCCAGTGATTGGCATAATTGTCATTTTATTGGGAATCTGAAAACACCCAAAGTGAGCTTGAAAGAGGAGAGTTGACAAATAACATACCTGTTAAGAGAACTGAAATTTTTCTGTGAAACATGCTATATTTTTAACCTATAATCTTAATAATTTCCTTTGTAAAATTTTCCTGTTGCTGTATCTTTTTTCTATTGGAAACAAGTAAATTTTTAAGGGTCACAAGGCATAATCTCTGAGCTTTATAGATAAAGAAACTGATCCAGAAGTCAAATGGTTTACTCAAGGTCACATGTGTACTCATTGCAAAGCACCTACCACAGCACTTCACATATAACATGTTCACGATAAAAAGTAAATTCCTTGTAAATTTTAAAATTTAATTTATTTTTTTAATTGACGCACAATAGTTGCACATGCTCGTGAGGTACACAGTGATGCTTCAGGAACGTAAAGCATAGTGATCAGATCCAGATCAGGGTAATTACCATGTCCGTCCGTGATTGCGCATAGTTATCATTTCTTTGTGTTGGGAATATTCAGTACCCTCCTTCTGGCTATTTGAGACTATATATTTGTTAACTGTACTCATCCTACAGTGCTATTGAGCACTAGAATTTATTCCTCCTACCAAGCTTTCTTTTGTATCCTTTAAAAAACTTCTCCTTATCCCTTCCTTCTTTTTTTTATTTTTTGTTTGATATTTCTAAGGTGGTTTTGGTCTATAATGTATTTGGCATTGCAATTGTGCTTACGTTATTGCTACTTTTCTTTTTAAAATTATTTGTTACTTTTAAAATTTTTGATTAAACATTTTACATTGACTTTTAACAATTATCATTATTGATCCATTTCACAGACGAAACATTCTTTAAAAGATGAAAACCCAG